>QUWT01000244.1:0-12997 GCA_004329165.1 Spatholobus suberectus | reverse complement strand
TGGAGTGGATCTCAATTTGGTCCCTGCCATTTACAAATTCTTAATTTGGTCCTTATATGTGCAGCACATTCTTAATTTGGTTTCTATACTGTAAGGACCAAATTAAGAATGCGCTACACGTATAGGAACCAAATTAAGAATGTGCTACATGTATAGGGACTAAATTAAGAATGTGTAAATGGTGTCAAGACGATAGGAACCAATTGAGAATCTGCGACATGTATAGGGACCGATTTAATAAGCTTTTACGTAGAGGGACTAAATTGAGAATTTACAACACGTACAGGGACTAATCATGCATTTAACCTAAAAAAATTTGTGACTAAAATTAAAATTCAATTAATTACTTCTTATGAGACCACTATTATCACTACCTCCACCACCATCACCACCATTGTCACTACCGTTACCGCCACCACCGGTGGTGGTGGTGGTGGCAACAGCAATGATGGCAACAACGGTAGTGGTAGTGACGACGGCAAGGGAAGCGACATCAATGGTAGTTTCATAGAAGTGTTTAATTGAATTTTAATCTCAGTCGTTTATTGTTTTTAATTGTAATCTAATGGTTACTATTAATAGTTCTCATTTCTCATTTTAAAAAAATTTTCATTTGAAACGTCCCCTATATATATTATAATAAAGGACTCAAACTGAACCAATTTTTTTTTTGATACATAACCAATCTATTTAATGATCGATATAGTTTAATTTAAATTTGAAGATAAAAATTTGTATACTTAAATCAAATTAAACCAATCAATTTTAATTAGTTTGGACCTTATTTTTCTCCAGACCCGAATCACCCTAGCTGAAAGTATTTGACTGAAGGATGATTACCAGCAAAAACAAACAAAGATTTAAAGAAAGAGCGCAGGTGTTGAAAATGGTCAACAAAAGAAGCGCAGAACGGTATGAAGTGTGTGAATTTTGATTTTTGAAGTTAGTTTATACTAGTCCGAATTGAATAGTCCAACTTGGAATTATTTGTCTTCGAACTATACATTTGCAACATACTTTTTGTGTGTCTCTTGTCAATTGGTCTTGTTTAGGTAGCTATGTAAAAAGGCGGTAATATGCTATTTTAGCTTATCCTTTTACTTTTCAATTTCTTTTTCCTAAACCGCCGACATTATTAATGAATAATTCTGACATTTGTACAAATCTTAATGGACATTTAACAATTTTTAATAGCTCGTTCCTAAATTAAAATATTCTTATGCTACTAAATTGATCATATGGTGAACTTTAGTAACCGCGATCAATAAAAAATAAAATAGGAGTGCTCACAGGTTTGGGTTGGGTTTGATTAAATTTGTTATCCAAACTGATTAAAATTATTTGGGTTAGGTTAAGTTGGTTTTGTGTAATTTTAAAAAAAGTTACGTGGTTGTATTTTTTAATTTAAAGATAAAATTATGTTGTAAAAAATTAAGTGATAATATCTTGTGGGTGATTTGTCATTTCATTTTTATTTTTTTTGTATAATGGTCGCACGAAAGTTAGAACCTATGACCTCATGCATATTACCTCAACCCCTTACCACTAAGCTGACCCTAATGAGTTGTATTTTTTAATTTAAAGATAATATATAATCTAAGTGATAAAAAATATAAAAATAATAATTTTAAAAAAATGTCATGTCCATGGATTAGGTTTACGGATTCAAAATTAAAAATCCATTACCCAATTTGTAGATGAATGGGGTTTGAATGGATTAGGTTGGGTGTTACCCAAACACCTAAAAAATTTGAACCAAAGTGATTAGATTGGAGCACTAAGTTAATTTGGTACATACTTCTTTCTTCATGACCCTTTTAACCAAGGTTTTTAAAAGGACCAATTATTGAAATGGTGAATGCATTAGTTTAAGATTTAATGATTTAAATGTGGTTGAATTGATAATAATTAAATAATATTATTTTAATTTTTAATGTAATTATTAAACTATATTGTTTGAGATGAACTTGAAATTTTAGTTCTATAAATGTTGGGAGAAGTTTGATTATTTTAGATGTGTAGCATGAACAATAGTGGTTGGATTGTTAAAGGTGGTGATTACTTACAAACACTTTGACACTTAAGTAAATATTAATTATGGTAGAATTTTGGTATTAAAGTTAGAGAACATATTTGAAGGAGGTGCTTGTATTGGGTATTTATTTTAGAAAGATAAGTGAACCAGATAGAGGAATGATGGAATGTTCTATTAGTTCATCAACACCTACCATAATGCTTCTTAAGCACAAAAGAGTTGTCCATACCTATGTCAAGAAGCAATTTTGTAACTTGCGGTGTAGAATCCGCTCTTGACGAGGGAGAGTATTTGTTGTCCAACAAGCGTATGTTGGGTAGTCCGACTTGTGTCTTGTGAGGCGCACCCCCATCGCCAAGGTGGGAGATTTTTAAAGTGCCTCCCTATGAGTTGGGCTCAATTATTTGGCCTGATATTGGTCCAAAGCAATATTAAACAAAAATGACATAATATTCATCATTTTATAATATTAAAAATTAAACTATAAATATCATAAATTCATAATATATATTAAAATTAAACATAAAATTAAATTGAATATGTCATAACATTTTTTTTAATTAGAAAACAAAAAGGTCTTTTTTCAATAAACAAGCTTGAATTGGTTGAGTGCCAATTATGTTCAATTACCCTAATTTTAAATTGGTTTAACCAATTTTACATCAATTCTTTACATATATGATTTTCAGGACTAAACAAAACAATTTAATGTCTGATTTCTGATTAGACTGGTTGGTCCAACCTATTTTTGAGAACACAACTTTTAACCATCACTTGCAATAATAGTATCTTTCTTACTTTATTTGAATTTTAATTTTAAAACATGCTGATGAGCATTGGTTGAAGAGATAAAGAACATATATGATACAATGTGGAAATTAATAATCCTTTTGAGTAAGCATTTACAAATTTAGTTGGTTAATCTTAAATTTACAAAATTATTCTTAATTAAAATTGAATTTAAAACGAAGTATTAGTGTTTAGAAATTCTTATCCCAAAATAAATTTATAATAAAATTTAATATAAAATTTTCAATTAAATACACAAATTTATATATTTTTTTAGATAATTTATAGTATCACATTTAGTGTTTAATTTGTATACATTGATAGTAAAATTTTATATTATCAACTAATTAAAAATTATTTTATGTATGACTTTTAAATAATTATTATAAAAGTTAATAGTCTTATCATATATAACAATTTGTAATTAAATAACTGTGTATAAATACACTTTCAATGAATTTAAATTAAATACAGGCAGTCTCGAATTCGAGTCATGTGTAAGCAGTTACATTAAATATTCAAAAAGAAAGCTTTGTCTCTTATAATGGTTTTACCAAGCTTAAACCAGAATGCTTTTCATAGAGGATACCTATAATTTATTAAAAACAAATGCATTTGAATTAAACTCTGTATTTCTTTATCATAAATAACCAAATTTTTTTTGAACAAAATCACATTTTTCGTCTACAACCGTGTGGGCAAAACGCATATGAAAACATCGACGTTGTGGCCAAACTCACTCGATTCTTGTTCCACCTCCCTCTCACACGTTCCTTCTAAAAAAATAAAAATTTAAATAAATTACCACCGACATTGATGTATTAATTTAAATTTTTAAAATTTCAATATCCACTCATTGCTTATTCGTTTATTTCATAATAAGTTTGGCATTTCGAAAACACCAAAAATACCGAATCTGTACTTTGTCAAAGTAGCATAAATAAATTATAATTTTCCTTACGCTAATTTGATTTTTCCCCCTACTCCAGATATAACAAGTGACTATTAGTATTGCGTTTAACTTTCTAGAGGCAACGTCAACCAACAGGAGTCCAGGACTCATTTTTTACCTTAATTGGTTCGGTGCTTTATGTTTTATTGTTTATATCAGCTTTTGATGGGTGTATGTACTTGGGTGTTGGGTGGGGTTACTCGTGTCTCTCTTTCCCCATTTTGTAAGTATCTATTTATTTTGCTCTGCTAAGTGAGCATTTCTTATGCTCCTACTTAGCTTTAATAAAATTATTTGGCTTATAAAAAAAAAAGTGACTATTAGTAAAAGAAAAAACCCCGTAAATGACTGGCCTCAGAATTGTTTTAAATTTCTTTAAAACTATACGTAAGAAATGTGTTTTCATTCATCTCCGTTCTCTGTGTCTTTTTATGATTATTATTTCCTGAAATTGTTGTTACAACAAAAGGTCTATCATACAATTTATATTTTTTAAAATAAAGTTTTTTGTGTACATTTATAATTCTTTTCCATCATTAGCACATAAGTTATATCTAAATGAGAAAATAGACTATGCACTGATAATGTAAAACGATTTTACTTTACACTGTCATTTAATCACAAATCACGATGTATGATAAGTTTGCTGACTTTTACATTAATTATCTTAAAAGTCATATCAACGGTATTTTTTATTGGTTGATAGTGTAAAAGTTTTACACTTGCAGTGCATAACTATTAATCTCTATTTTAATTATAAAAATTGATTAATTACTTTGTTTTTATCATTAATAACAGTTTAGTCAACATGCATGCTCAAATTCATATGGTTAAAAAGAATAGGAAGGGGATAGCAACAGAATTAATGATTAGAAAATAGATAATAATTTTAAGGATGTACATATATGTATTGTATACAGTTTCACGGAATATCATAGTCATCAACCACGCAATCGATAAATCATTTTTAATTTAGTTTAATTTTTTTGGTAGAATATTTAGCTGAATTGATCATCCAGGATTGGGTAATGGAATTTAAACTTGTGTGTGCGAAAACTTTTGACAAAGTGAAATCTGTGTGCATGATCAGTTGTCGATTAATTTACTTTTCTCCTATGGACCTTCGTTTAAAAGAGAATAATGCGACTATGATAACAAAAATGAAGAAAGAAACTACTGTGTATGTTTCTATTATATTGTAAAAGAATTGATAGAAAAAGCCAATGATGATATTCTCACGTCAAATATAAACTATATCGTATGTAAAAATGAAATCAACTTTATACGGATAGTTTTATTGGATTCTAATCCATTTACAGTGAGGGTTTACATTACAAAATGTAGAAATAATAATTGTTTACGAATAATTAATGGAGTACAACATTAATAGGTATCAATTACAAGAAATTCAATTTTGTCTTGAGTAAAGCCTTTATTTAAATTTTGTAAATAAAACAACAAACACAGAAAGGGTTTTGTTCCTATCCAGAGCCTCAATAAGCTCAACCCTAGAATATGAACATCAAATCAAGAGTTTGGTTAAATGAACAATCTCATGAAGTATTGATTGATTGTATTGGCTGACTATATTTGGATGATTTAGGATTCATAAGAATGGAATAATTTTCAAGTCTAAAATGCTGGATACAGTGTTTTATGATGAAGGTGATTCCTTTTCCTCAATGGTGCGCAAATCTAGATCATGGTCCGGGTTTATTTCAGGGAAGGTGATTCCTTTTCCTTAATGTGGACAATCCATTGCGATGTATGAAAATTTATTGTAGAGATTGAATTTATTCTGTTTGCTTTTAGTGCTTGTTTTTATGATTAAAATCACTAAGTTTTTTGTTTGGTAGAGAGAAGAGAAATAGATAGGAAAGAAATGGGTAAGAAATAGTAAGAAAGAAATGAGAAATAGATAAGAAATAATTGAATTTAGGTTGTTTGGTATAGCAAAATAGATGAGAAATAAGATAGAGATAGAGAAGGTGAATGAAAGTAGGTAAGAAATAGAGTAAAATAATAGTGGGCCTACAAAATTTTTAAAAATTTTCCATCTATTTCCATTAAACCAAACCACCTATATTTTCAAAAATTTCTTCTCCTCTCCACTGTACCAAACAAACCGTAAATATCAGTTTAACCCAACCTAGTAAGACACAAGCTTTTCTGTTGAAATATCTTGAAAGTAGTGATAACTACAAACCAAACTCACACTTTGTAATATAGGGTGGACTACTCTTTGTATTCCTATTTAATAAATTTTTCCTTCTGAAAAGATATTAAGCTCAACCCTAAATTAGTCGTAACTTTCAAAAACTATGGGATTCGAACAAAATAATAAGCTCAACCCTACATCATATTGAAGTGCTTATTTATAAAATTATAGCTATTAGTGGGACAATATTAATTATACAATTTACTCATAAAATGTACTCTTTAAATTCAAAAATATTCTAACATCCTTAAAAGCATTTATATTTTCCTTTGTAACAATTTTGCTTATAGAAAAATTATATTTGTACTATTTGTTATGTAACAAAGATAGAAAAAATATAAGTGTGAAATAGGTTAATTGATATGATAATTTAAAAAAAAACAAATTTAAAAAATTTATATGAATAATCTAACTCAAATAAAGGAATAAATCTATAAATCTTACTCAACTCTCACACCTTCCTACTTGGATTGAATCTATAACATTATATCAACATTTACATCACACACATTATTACAGTCAAGTTAGAGGGATTCTTCTTGGTAGTTGGTTTTTCCCCCCTTCAATCAATACATTTCTTCTATATTTTCAACTTAAAACCCTACTAAAAAATGGTAGTGATAAGCTTGGTGAATGGTTTGAACCAAAAGAGAAAAAGAAAAGAAAAATCTTTCCACTATTTTAATTATAATTTACGGGCCCATTTGGTGATTAGAATAGGATATAAGAGTAGGATAAAAACATAATACGATAAAAGTAGGATAAATTTTAATTTTATTCAATGTTTGGTGTACATCAGATAATATTATTGTGTTATCATATCCTGTATTTGATTGGACCAAATAATGATAGGTGGTAGTGATAATAGCGACAACGACAACGATGGTGTGGTAGCGATGGAGGTAGTAGGGGTAGCGATGACGATGATAACAGTGATGGCAGTGGCAGTGGTGGCAACGATGACAATGGTGGTGGCGAACTAGCAATGATGGCAACGATGATAGTGGTGGGGGTGGGGGGTGGGGGTGGCAGTGGTGGTAATAGTGGCAATAATGATGGTAGTAGTGATGACAACAATGGTAGAGGTGGTGGGGCAATAATGGTGGCAGTGGCGACGATTTTGGAGGCGATAACAATGGTGGTGGTAAAGGTGGCAACAACAACGGTGGCAACAATGGTAGTGGTAACGATGGCGACGACAATAGTAACAATTATGACAACGACAATGGGGGTGGTAGTGGTGGCGATAACAGCAACAATGACAGTGGTAATGTCAATGATAATGGTGGCATGGTGTCGATGGTGGGTGGTGATAACAATAGTGACAACGGTGACAATAATAGTGATGATGGTGATGAAAGTGGCAATGACAACAATAATAGTAATAGTAGTGGTAATAGTAATAGTGGTTAGGTAGTGGTGGTAAGAGGAAAGAAGAGATACTATCATTTGTTTTTTAACCTAACTCTCTACTCAAAATAAAAAATATACTACATCAACAAGATAAGCAAATCATATTTTATTAGTATACCAAACAATTAATCACAACAAAATATAATAATTATTTTATTTTATTTTAATCACCAAACGAATGCTAAAACTAAAATCATATTCAAACAGTACTCAGCCATATTTTATCAAACATAAACTTTATAAATGGAAGTCAATTTACATTTAATCTGAAGTTCAGAATATGAACTATAATACAATCATTTAGTTTCTGATTCTTGAGGTTTTAGCCTTCCTACCCCTCTTTTCACCAAGCATTAATGTAACATACGATCCAATGGGATTTTTTACTGACATCGTATACACCATTATTAAATGGATATTCAACATATATAAATTGGGAGGTAAAAGTTAATTCAATCCGATGGCAAATTTTTTTCATTACCAATGGTAATAGTAATATCCTTAGGAATTTTTAGTGGAAATAACCCGCGTGATGGATCCCAGCCCCAGGGTGATGCAACAAAGTTCAAGGCACAGTACACTTGTAGCAATTGGGGTCTTTAACTTTTTCAAGTTTTCTCTTTCTCTTTAATTGCAAATCAGAGGGGCCGATGACAAAGAGACAAACCAAAGTACAGATAGATCAGATATAAAGTAATGAGATGGAGAGATAAAGTCATGGGAGGTTGTTCTGAAGTGATATCAAGAACTTATTCCATAAAGCAAGCAAAGCAAAACTGCTGCAGATGACCGCTGGTGCTGAAAAGAAACTGCCAGGCACAACCCTAGCCACGTTCTTCCCCTGCCATTCACTTTATCCGCACCAAGACCCAAAAACGAAGAAAGGAAACTTGTCATCCTGATCCATCATTCACAGCACCCGCGTCTGGCCACACCTGCAGACATCACCTATCAACCCAGCGTTTTCGCCATCCAATAACCATTCACAGCAGGTCTTTCACACAGTGCAGAGCATCAGAGTCAGTCCACACATATTCTCAGAGTCCCAAACTTCAAAGCAACACCCCACCCCAGTCCCCCCCCACAACCAAACCAAAAACCCACTTTGGAAAATCTAGTCTAACCAACCATCCAAATGTGCCCACATTGTAACGTAATGTGAACAGCAAACGCCACATGACCCATCACTCAAAATATAATACAACAAATAATGGTCTATTCCCAACGTTGATAAAGAAAGGGTAACCAGCATAACCCATTTCTGAGCTACCTTTTATTACAAGCATAACGTTGCAGCTTTATAGTTTCTCCCAAAAAAAACCTCATTATAAATCCATTACAAAAATTTTTAAAAATAATAATAGCCAACAAACAACAAACTCACTAGTATAATGATGATCAATAAACAAAACTCTTGAAGGTGGAAAGCCATCGACATAGTTAGCGCCGCAAATAAACCACCCTAGCTACATAGCTCCAAATAGTAACCACTAATTATACGAGTGACTAGTGTTTCCCTTTATAAACTTAAGCTAATTATAATAATAATTAAACTAATACCAAAGATTTCAACTACACCAGCTAAATCAAATTAAACAGACCAACATATAGAATTTGATTACAATAGCCACAAAGTTAACCCCAAAAAAGAAACAGAAACAAGTGTGATTGTTCAGTAAGGTGGTGGCGGCGGCGGTGGTCTAGCCGTTGGAGCCCAAATCACATCAGAGGGCAAGTGACAGCTGTACATGGACATTCCACACGACTCTGCCTGTCCATGCCCGCTTTCTCCGCCGCCGGAGACTGGCGGCGAATGTCCATCGCCGGCGGAGGCACCCTCGTCCTCCGGCGGCAGCCTGTGGTACACCGGGTTGTTGAACGAAGCGGCGATCACAAACACCGTCCCCGCGGCCATCAACCCGCCGGCGACCAGTCCTCCGACGATCTGCCCCTGCGGTCCGGCGAGCGAGATGGCGAAGCCGTTGGGAACTGCCGGCGAGGCGCCCGACTGCTGCGGAAGGAAGGTGGCGGAGATGGAAAGAATATCGAAACGGCCGTGAAAAGTAACGGTGGCGCCGGGCGTGGTGGAGGGTTGACGGAGCGTGACGTTAGCGACGGCTCCGGACCCCGTGAGGACGCAGATGCCCATGTTCTTGCGGCGACTGAACTGCGCGATGGCCTCGACGACGTCGTTTCCTCCAGACACTTCGAGAATGTAGGGACTCATAGCGGGTTCCGGGTCACGGGTTATGATAACGGGTGGCTTGGGCTTGTTTTTCGACCCGGGTGGACGGCCCCGCGGACGCCGCACCATCTCGATGGTCGCGCCGTCGCCGCCGGAGCAGTTCGGCTTCTGGGCGATGCTCGGCGTGGCGGCGCCGCTGCGGGTATCGTCCTCCGCGGAGAGTTGGAAAGGGTGGTGAGGGAACGGGTGGTGTTGGGGTTGAAGCTTTGCGAACATACTAGGTGGTGTTTCGCTCTTAGGATGTTGTTGTTGCTCTACGTATTCCCCTTTCATCGGTTTCTTTTTCTTTTTTTTTCGATTATCTCTCAATTTTCTAAGGTTAACCAATCCCGAGCGAGTCTATGATTGGGTTTTGGATGGTTATTGGAATAAAATAAGTAGAGATGGAGGAGAGAAAGTGGCGAGGTGGGGAAGGGACTGGAGAAAGAGAGGAGTTTGGAATTGTTTATTATGGTATATATTGAGAAGGGGTGTGGGATTTGAGGAGAGAGAGAGAGAGTGAAAAGGAAATTGGAGAGAGAGAGGATTAGAGGAAAGAGGGGAGGTGGGTGAGCTTGGAAACTAAGTAAAGACCAATGGCGCCGCTGGTTGGAACAAAGTGGGTCCACGTTACACATGAGACAGACACAGATAGATATGTGTCGAATGCAAATTGAGCATTATTGGGTGCCTCAATCTCGCACCGCCTTTCCTTTTCTTCTTTCAGGCTTTTGAGAGGTCGTTCCTCTTGCCTCAGACCTCACCCCTTGATAAGGACCCCCTTGATGGGTTTGGTTTTGGGTTATGGGGGATGTCTTTAGCATGTTCTCTCTCTTGCCACCCTTAATTCAAATCTTTCCGGTCCTTGTTTTGACATCTCCATCTTCCTCATTGCTTCCTAAGGATGACAATCTTTACGTTACTTTGGAAATTCAAGCCACAATCATTTCATTTAGGTCAAATAGTCCTTAGTTCTATGATTGTCTTTAACGGTGCCTATCAGGTTTATTTGTAAACGTGATCAATTCTATCACACTAGATCACTCATTATGCTAGCTAATTACTCGTTAGCTTAGTTATAATCTAAACCCTACTTCATCTGTCATGAAGAAAGCTTGGTCCTCTCATTTTCATTAGACCTACTTAATCTCGTGATTAATTATAATCCGTTATATAATTAAATAATAGTAGTAGAAGAAGGTTTTTTTTAAGGGCTGCCAAGTAAATTGATAGTGGAAACTAAAATCTCTACTATTTGCTTGGTGGAGGAGAAATAAGGTGAAGAGGAAAGAAATAGTGAAAAAAAAATGTGTTTGGTTGAGAGAAAATAAGAGAAGAGAGAATAAAAAATTATAGAACTTATTAATTATTTTTACTCTATTTTTTACTTTTTTTTCATCTATTTATTTTTTTATTTCTTATATATTTCTTTTAAACTAAACACCTTTATTTCTATATTATTTTTCACTTATTTTTATTCATCTTTTTTATTTTCATCTATTTATTTCTCACATATTTTTCTTCTCTAGCAAACGGACCCTACAAGAATGTTCTCTAAACTTTATTGGTTAAACGTACTAAAATTTGACTTAGTGGACAACCATTCTCAAAGAGATCTCTTAGTATTTAGGAATTAATTAAATAGTCATAATTGAGTAAAACTGCTTACAAATTAGTCCTGTATAATAAATTTTTGAGTTAGTCTTTGCTAATAACCTCACAGCCATTAGCACTCTACCTAATAGTAATATGTTAGAGATGTCTCTCAGTTTTACCACTTTTGTACAAAAAAAAAAAATTAAACCCACTTCCTTTAGCTATAATTTCTTTCTAACATAAAACAATGTAATTTGAATTATTGTTACACAAATAGTTGTTTTTAGTGTGTAAAGATAACCTTAACTCATTACCTAGGGACTATTTTTGACTCATTCAATTACGTTTTCATCTTTCCAACTGAATGCTTTCTCTATTATTATTCTCGATGAAAAAATTACTATTCTTTTTACCAAATTCACCTCTATCAATCCAATCACAATCATATAATAAAAACAAAAACTTTTGCTTGCCCTTCTATTATTAGAAAACTCTCTGAATGAAAATAATTAATTCCTAGTATAAATTTGAGGATATTTTTTATTTCAGAAAATTGTTAAGTAATTCAATCATTGAAATTGAATTTCTCAAAGAAAAAACGAAATAATGATGATTCTATTAACTCACAATATTCAAAAAACAAGTGATTAATTAAATAAATTAAACATAAAAACAAATAATGATGAACTTAGTAATAATAATTGAAATATACAACAAAACAATAGTTAAAAAGCAGATAATGACAAAATAGAATGAAATAAACGAGGCTATTATATAAAAGTCAGATAACAAACGGAACTAGATGAGTGGGTTTTAATTTTGAAAAAATAAGCTATACACCGACAATTTTATATTGTCATTCAATTACAATCTACAATTTTATGGTAAGGTTGTTGAGTTTTATAATAATTACCTTAAAAATCATACCAACGATAATTTCTGATTGATTGATAGTGTAAAACTTTTTACACTGACAGTGCATAGTCATTAAACTCTTTAATTTTAGTCCTTATAAAAAACTTTTCTTTGGTTTTCATCTTTAAAAAGCTAAAAATTATTGTTAATTGTTTAATGAAAAGTCAACTAATCATTTCAAGTGGCACACACTAGTGTCTATAGTACCATGTCAACATGTGATACCTCTAAAGTTTTTTTTAGATTCCTAAAATAAGAGTTTAATGGCCGTGCAGATAAAAGTGACAATAAAACAATAAGTTGAATGTATATATACTAGGTAAAGGAGAGACTCCGTGCCTCTTTTTTTTTTTAAAAAAAAAAGGAGAAAAGATGTAGTGAGTAGTTTAAAAATAGTTAAAGGATAAAGTAATAGATACGTTATAGAATAATTAAAAGGTATAATAGTCCAATAAAAAGTGAAAACCAAAAAAGATATTTTCTTTATTATAGTTATAGATAGACGAACGTATTAAACTATCTATTTTCTCAGGTCTCCATTTTCCCCACTCTCCCTCACAGTTACTTTCATTTGAATATTCTCCTTTCATGAAGAGGTGGACTTCTCTCTCCTAACATGCATTAGTATATCCTCTTATGCTTTTAATATCAATTGAACGGTTTAATAAGCTATAATTGAATATTAGAAACCAATTTCAAATATATATATATTTTATGTTCAAAATTCAAATACGCTCCTAATATGTATCTGATATATCCTCTTTTGCTTTTAATATCAACTGAATGGTTTAACAAGATATAGCTGAATATCAAAAACCAATTTCAAATATATACATATATGAGGAGGGATCAAAT
>QUWT01000243.1:0-87483 GCA_004329165.1 Spatholobus suberectus | reverse complement strand
TCTTTAATATTAATAAAAGAATGCTTTAATAAAAGAATAATTTATATATCATGAATATTTTGTTTGGAACAAATATTAACAATGCTATCAAAATATTTAATTAGTTTAAAATTTTAAAATGAATCTATAATAAATAATACTATACATATGAAACAAAAAAATAAAAAAATAAAACACATACTTAAATATCAATATAATTTATTTGAGTATTTATAAATTTTAATTAGTCTTCATTGATGATGCTTTATCTTTCTCCCTTATCTTATTATCCATTGAAAATGAGATTTAAATAAGATATCAAGTATTACAAATATAATACATGTAATTTTAATTATTATAAGTATTAGATAATATATTATATATATATATATATATATATATAATATATATTATATATATGAATGTATATGAGTCTACTCTATATTATACATATTATAAAAAAAATTTGACAAATATAATTAAGATCTAAAGCAAGCATATAAGTAGTAGTACCTCATATGGGTATCATACATAAGGATAGGAATAATTGCTTCAAATATTTCAAAAATCAAGGTCAGGACTATGGCCCATTATATATTTCTTTGAAATTAAGTTTTAATGTCTTTTAATTTAAAGGAATAGTTTTGATGTAGGACAAAATTAAAAAAACAAATATCCATCGTTGTAAAAAAAATATTATATTTTTGCAATTAAAATTAACATAAATAATAATTACTGTGCAAAACTTTTGCATTGACATTGAATACCTACTAACTTATTTTTAAAGAAAAACACTATTAAATTTAATTTAAAATATTTTTTTAACATTAATATCTCGTATTAAAATATGTATAAATTGCAGTTATATACAAATGAGAAATATTGATAAAGGTATATTTTTTAAAACATACATTTTTATAAATTAAAATGATGTGAGATTCATGTGAATATAAAATTATTTGAATTTATATTAATATCCATAATTATATATATATATATATATATATATATTACTAATAGATATTTTCATAAAATTAAAAAATAATTAAGAAATATATTAAATAATTATACTAATAAAAATTATAAATTATAAATTTAACACCCATGCATGGCACGGGTTATTATACTAGTATTTTTGAATATCAAAAGACGTTTGTAAGTTGTAAACAATCTTAACTAAATACTACTAGATTTTATTACCCTCTTAAAAAAATCTTAATAGTCCTAATTGAATACCACAAGACTTATTTTTATTATTTAAAAATCTTGATTGATGATACTACAAGACTTTTTTTATCACAAAAAAGTCTTTTAAAATCCTAACCAATAAACCCCTAACTATTGTTGTACAAGTTCAAATTTCGCAAGTCTTGCTACACAAAAAATGATAACTTCATTGGCACCGAGTCATTTTCTGTTGTGTACTTTATATATCTTAACAAGTAGAGTTGTCAAAGTGAGCCAACTTGGCTCACTTGGGTTGGCTCACCACGGGTTGGTCAAAATGAGTCAACCCAACCCGGGCTCACTTTTTGGGTGAGCCAATTTTTTTTTAACCCGGCTCAACCCACCATGGTTGGTGGGTTTTACGGGTTGGCTCACTTAAAATAAAAAAATAGAATACATAATTAAAAAATATCAAAAAAATACAAAAATTAAATTAAAGTGATAAAATTTTGATGCGATTAATGAAAACCAAAGAGTATCAATAGGTTTATTATATTGTGTCTCACAATTTATATATTTAATGATTTGGAAAGTCATATTCACATTCTAATTCTATATTTATATAAAAAGATAAGTTAGTATACTACTCATTTATTATGATTGGAATAGAATTACATGGTTGGGTTTATGTTACTTATTTAATTACTTACAAAGTTAATATAGTAAGCTATATTAAAAAAAAAAAACTTCAACTTGCGAGTCAAACCCGGCTCACCACGGGTTCAACCTGGGTGAGCCACGAGCCAAGTGAGCCGGGTTCAATTTGGCCCACCATTCAGGTGAGCCAAATTTTACCAACCCAACCTGGCTCGAACTCGTGGTGAGCCGGGTTTGGCTCACGGGCCATAACCTTTTGACGTTCTATTAACAAGAAAGAATCACAATATATATATATATGTCAGGATTCGTTGATACCAGGTGTCAAAATTAGTTAAATTACACCTTTAATAACTTTTGTAAAATGTAAATTTAACTAATCCAATCGTTGAATTATGTGATATTATCTTTATGATCATGTATTCAAATTTCACATTATTTAGAGCTCTTTAGATATATTATCGTAACATTGAATATTTACGTATATTTTAGATATCATATTATACGTTAAAATAAAGTAATGTGATGAACTATTAAATATTTTAGAATTGTATGAAATTTTGTATACTTAATCTAATTAATAGAATATCAAATTCAACGGTTGAATTGGTTAATTTGTATTTATAAAAAATTATTAAATGTGTAATTTAACTAATTTTGATACCTGGTGTTAATGGATCTAACTATATATACTATATATATATATACTATATAGATATATATATTAACATTACACAAATGTGCCAACAGGGACAAGGACAGGGCAGGGTCTTGCGGTAAAAAATGATCTTTTGGGAGAACGGAACCGACAGTCACCATTGGAGCAGGAACAACGTTTTGCAGTGAGTTGGGTGAGACACAAATTAAACAAGTTTTTAGGGGTTGTGTTGTGTTGAATCAGAAACATGTTGATTGTGATTCAGAAACATATATATCTCCGCTACCTAGAAGGTAATCATTAATTGAAATAATAATATTCAAAAACATTTCAAGTTCTACTATATATGATTGGCATTGACTGGTTTGTCCAAACCTCTTTGGACAAATTTTTTACTGGTCAAAAGATGGTTCAAAATGGTGAGCCTCAGAATATAATTCGATAAAAGGAAAATATAATTGCTTTGGACGATGAAAAGTTAATTGCTTTGGAAAATATAATTCGACAAAAGGAAAGGCTTTCTTGATTTTATTACAAAAAGTTAAAATCAAAGAATTTTGATGTTGGAGACTTAGTCTAGAGGGTCATTTTGCCAATGGATAAGAAAACGAGAACGTATAAAAAATGGTCGTCGAAATTAGGATGAGCTTTACAAAGTCGAGAAAATTTATTCTAACAAAGCTTATTTGATTGGCAAAGTTAATACGAATAGTCGAATTATGTCAATAAACAGAAAATATTTAAAGCGATATAAACCAACAATTACAGAAATTAAAATACCCATAGGATTAATGAAAAATCCGACTGTACCAAGATCCATAAAATTAAGGAACTAATAATAAAAAAATAAAGAATAATACATCAAAAGCAAGAAAAGTTTAAAAAGGACATTTTTCTCTTAGAAATTCCTTGCCTTGAGCGTGGAGATCAACGACTAAATCTAGAGGTTTTAGATAAGACGAACTACTCTTTCGATATGTTAGATTCGAATTATACTTGAGTTTTTGGGTCTTTGATGGTTTGGTAGTCATTTTGATCGGAAGGTCTTCGTTTGATTCTAAATCTTTTTTGGAATCACCTTATAGTGTAGCAGATTTTTTTTTGGTTTGGGTTTGGGTTTTATAGTGTAGCAGATTTCTCCTAATAACTTGTTTTGAAAGGAAAGTTGGATATAAAAATTCAAAGATACTAAGAAATGGTGGCTGATTGACCAATCGGTGGCAATTTTAAAACAAAATACCAAAATGAGACTCTTTTAAAACATATTATCAGCATGGGTCTATTTTGACCGTTGACGGGTCAAACTCGTTAGTTTGACTAGCGGGAATGGGTTCATGTTAGCATTATTTATTTTTTATTTAAAATTACACGTAAGCATCTGATGTGAAAAATAGATCGCAACACCAACTAGCAGAAAATAACGAGATGTTGACACGTGACGAATCTTAGTTATTTCTGCTATTCCCACTAGCAAAAATAACAGGATGATGCCACGTGGCATCATCTCATTATTTCCGCTAGTCTGAACAGCGAAAATAACTAAGGTCTGCCACGTGGCTCGCTGTAATAAGGCCACCATGCCCGTCAATTCGAAGTGGACACGTGTAGTGTCTGTTGATTTTCGCAAGTGTGAATAGCAAAAATCACCAGGTTGCGTCACGTGGCACATTGCGAGGGGGCTGCCCATAAGTTTAATCGGGAAAGGCCACGTGTAAGCACCCTGTGGATTCCGCAATTGTGAATAGTGGGATTAACGGGGTTACGCCACGTGACGCATTGCATGGGGACTGTTCGTAAGTTTAATTGGGGAAGGCTATGTGTAAGCGCCCTGTGAATTTCGCAACTGGGAATAGCGGGATTCATGTGTGTCCGCCACGTGGCGTGATGTTATTGGTGACTACCTTCCCTGCCAACTGGACGGCGACACGTGGCAAGCAGATGGCATTGCTGCTGTTGTGAATAGCGAGAATGGCATAGCAAAATAAAAAAAAAAATGATTTTTGCCTCCCTTTAAGTAGTCCCCAAGCCCCACACTGAACCCCCACCTGAAAGCAACAGCCAGAGGGAGTGTAAAGCGGTGTTATTTTGGTTTCTGAAGTGTATTAACCATATTCAAGTTATAAGTAATAATTTTTTTTGTATATATTTTATAAAAATTAGTTATTATTTAAATAATAGTTGTATAGTTTTTTTAGTTAAATAATAAATAATAATAAAAAGTTGCTTATTTTTAAGTTTCTTTTTGTGATACAATTTATAATCTGTACTTATATTTCAAATATTTATTTGGTATTGTGTTAATTTATATGGTATGTAATATATTGTAATTATTTTATTAATTATATGTTTTATTGTATTCTAAAGCGGTGATTTTATTCAATGAATGATTTAATTTTTCAATTATAAATTTTATTGTATATTTTATTTAATTTTGATAATTGTTATGTTTAATTTAATTTGTCTTTTGCATTAATTTTAATAATTGACTATGTTAATTTATGTTTTGTTTATTTATTATTTATTTTTGTAATATAATTGTTGTATTTATGTTTAAATATATATGTGGTTATTATTATGCGTTAGGAAATTATATGAGAACTTGTTTTTTTATATACACAAAGACTGAATACACTATTTATTATGGTAAATGAATATTAATTTTTTTTATTGTTTTAGTGTATATTTTATGAAATTAGTGTTTTTTTAAAATTTATTGTACTTATTTTATTTAAATAATAATTAATTTATAAAATTATTTATTTATTAATTTTTTGGTTATTCAATTTGTAATATGTATTTATATTTTCAAATATTTGTTTGATATTGTGTAAATTTTGTATTTTAAGTTATGTATTGTAATAATTTCATTGATTACATGTATTATCGTATTTTTAGGTGGTGAATGTGTTTTTTGATAAATATTTAATTTGTTTGATGAATTATTGTTTGAGCATATATAATGTTATTTAAATTTTTGGTTAATTATATTGAAAGTAAGTAGTTTTTTTTTAAATTTCAAATAATGTTTTATTTATGTTGCCTAATATGTTTCTATTTTTACTAACATTAACTCTCTTAATAAAGATAATATGGTGGGATTTTATTATTAAGACGATTAATAATAGAAAATAATTATTTATTTAGTTACATATAAGAAATTTATTGATTGATTATATATTTTTTTGTTGATTGATTTATGCAGTGTTTTTTACAGATCTTCACAAATGGCGTCTTCTTCATCTTTCGATACAAGCAGCATTCATTCTAGACCAATTGATGATGATGTCTTATGGATGCAAAGTATACATGTCTCGCAACATGTGTGGAATGGTGAACCAGAACGCAAATTAATTGTTAGACGAGCTTTTCCTACACATAATGGAGTAAAAGGTGTTCCAGAAGCAATTATTGAATTTCTTACTCAATCTGGCTTCTATTGGGTTGCTAGAATGGGTTTCTTAAGGGTCAATCCTGGTTTGGTGAATGCTTTGGTGGAAAGGTGGAGACCTGAAACATATACATTCCACATGAGATTTGGAGAGTGCACGATCACTCTTAAAGACGTCGCAATTTTGTTAGGGCTTCTTGTTGATGGGCTGTCTCTTATTGGGGCAACACGGCTTGATTGGGAAGCTTTGTGTGAAGAGTTGCTGGGTATTTGACCAACGAACCTAGATGGTAGTTTGTTAAACTAAGCTGGTTGGCTGAGCATTTTGATGACATTGGTCAACATGTCATCAATAAGGAACAGTTGCGGAGATATGCTCAGGCATGGATCCTTAGATTCATCGGTGGTGCACTGTTAGCTGACAAATCAAGTAGTAAAGTCTCGTTGCAATATCTTCAATTTTTACGAGACTTAACGAGACAAGGACCTATGCATGGGGAGCTACTATACTTAGCTGCTTATATCGCGAGCTATGTTTAGCCACTAATTATGGGATGCAATCCATTGGTGGCATGTGCTTATTATTGAAGCTTTAGGCGTGGGAAAGATTCCAACATATAGCTCCAAAAAGAACACCCGACTTCATTGTTGGTCAACCCCTAGGAATAAGGTAATATTAATGTTGTTAATATGCACTTGTTATGATTTGCACATTTGGCTTAAATTGTTAATGACTTGATATTTTTATAGGTGGCTTCGACACGGACATAGCCACATAGGGAACGACGATTTAACATCACACTGACGAGTGTTTGACATTATGGGGAGGCATGATGTAAGTATTTATCTTGTACAGCCTGCAATTGTAATTGTAATATGCTATACATGGTGTTAACTTAATTGTTCTTTGTAGATTGTTTGGGAGCCATACACTGAGGCTATTATGCATGCAATGCCTCCAGTATGCCGAGATGGACATATTGTCTAGAAATCAATTGTGCCATTAATATGTTTTAATGTATGTAAATGGCATCAACCCGATAGAGTGATAAGACAATTTGGTCTTCGGCAACCAATTCCACATCCTCCGCTTCAGCCACAGGAGTTACATGCGTTGACTTTGTGTGGAAAGTACAGTGAAAATTGGTAAAACATATTGGCACCAGCAATCAACGCATGGAATCACAGACACGAACTACAAGTTGAGGACACTAGCCCACAAGTAGGAAGTTTGGGTCACAATTTCGAGTGCATGGTGTGGTACAGACAGAAGACAAAGATGTTTGTTGACCCCAAGAACGCTAGGGCAACAACTTTGGTATCATAACTCATGTAAATTGACTTGTAATATTTTTGTTGATATTGAAGTCGCTGTGTGTCTAATTTAATTCTCTTATAGGGAGAGGTAGGGGAGACATTAGCGTACATGGTCTCCGAGGAAGGCAGAGGTACATGGGGGGTTGAAAATTTGGTGCCTTATGTCGAGAAAATCATGATTTTAGCTAACGCAAAAGATAGCGTAACTGAGGCTACTGCGCCAGCTCCACCTCCTCTGCTGGTATTCGAGGCACAACAGTTTCATATTCTTAAGCATCGTGTTGAATCGCAAGGGCTTCGAAGAAAGAGAAGGGTTATTGAGGTCGAAACATATCATTTTCCAACAATGCCCCGATGTCAACCTAGGATGTACTACACACCTACACAGTTTGTACATTATCTTAGTTCACAACTTATGTACTATTATCCTTCTCAGCAATAAGCTGATGTTGGAACTTAGCAACAACACCCTCCTCATGCTCATCTATCCACGTTGAATTTCACAATGGATCAAATATTTGGGACTCCATACTCGACACCGACACCAAACATGCCTTTGCCATATGCAACTCCAGGCGCCCCACTATATAACATACCTGGATCTCCATGGTTACAGGGGATGGATCATATGATGGGTGTAGATCTACGCGCCCAATTTTCGTTAGAGGCAGATATTGTTAGTAAATTATCTGTGCAAATATTGTTGTTATAGCGGATGATGTATGACCAACAAGAAGAAATCCTACACGACTTGCTAGAAAATTGGTCATGTCCTTGTGTTTTGACTCTTCCAAATGAAGGTCGCGAACATTCGGCAGAAGAACAAATTCAAATATCTGATGCAAGCTTTCAACGACAAATATTCAAACGGCTAAGTAAATTGGACGTTCCAATAAAACTTAGCCGTTTGAATATTTGTCGTTGGAAGCTTGCATCAGATATTTGAATTTGTTCTTCGGATGGTCATCTTAAGTAGTTCACTGGACGGTCCTTTTATAGCGAGTCTTCTGGACGGTCTTCTTTAACACGTCTACTAGACTGTCTTCTTTAACACATCTGTTGTGACAAGGTTAGTCTTTTGGCAGAAACTTAAACATTATTAAGTTTGTTATCTTCAAAACTTTGAGGGTTTAGACGCTTTTACGTCTTTGGTTCCAACAATCTCCCCCTTTTTGATGATGACAAACCATATTAATTTTTAAGTTTTTGCTAGAATATAAAGGGACGCAAAAGGAGTTTTCGAAAGACTTATTATGCTCCCCTTGAGTCTGATATTCCAAGTTTTGTATACTTTGAGACACAAGATATATTAGTTTAAATCCATATCGAATAACATTCAAAGTATCAAGCATATTATATCTAACAATTATAGGATTTAATATAAGCAGAGTAACACTTGAAGTATATCAGATCAACTATGTATTTTAGTAAGCTGTACAGAGCATAAATTTGAAGAGAAACAACAAAAGTAGAGATAAAGAAAAAAATGCGATAAAGGCAAAAATAGAATGCTTTCCCCCTTTTTTGTCATTAGCAAAAAGCAGACAAAAAGAAAAGGGAGGCGTCATCACTGTCACTGTGGCGGCAACGGCGGTGGCGGAGGAGGTGGGGAAGGTTGAGAAGGATGTAGAAGGGCTTGTTGGTTCTGGAGAATTTGGTGAAGATGGGTTGAAGTTGGGTGGCAACGTATTGTTGAACAACGGGGTCAACAGGGCGGATTGGTAAAGGGGCAGAAGAAGAGAAAGGAAGGCTTGCGGAGGCTTGGGAGCCAAAAGTAGGCGGTGGTGGAGGTTTAGGTGACGGTGGTTGGGAAGGAGTGGATGGAAGAGCTTCAGAAGGGGGAAGAGGTGCTTCTAGAAATTTTAAGTCTTGTATTGCGAGTTGGTAAGGACGAGGAGTGGTCCAAGGGTAGGGCGGTTGGAAGTTGTTTGGGTGAGTAAGAGCAGCAATCATGGTGTACAGAATAGAGGTTCTGTACCAAGGAGTGGATGCTCGTCCGATAGATGGATAAAGGCAGCCGAAGTGTCCGAAAAGTGAAAGACACGAGCTGGATGCTGCATGATGTTGATGTCAGAAGCATTCAGCATCGGCCTTGTCCAAGTCTATGAAGACGCTGAGCTAGGAACCATTCACGGGAATGGGTTAGATGCGATTAAATTTCAGCTCTGGACGGCAAAGGTAAGGACGGTGCCTTGGTCAGAATCTTCTTCTTTTTGCGGTTGTCATCTATGATTGGCAGTCTAGGGCAGACGCGATCTAGTTGCATGTGGATGGATGTGGAAGGTCTTATGTTTTGTGAAGGAGGGATGAAGAGTTGAAACTTCAAGGTGGTGGAACCTTTGAGAGTGTTGCAGAACATATTCTTAAAGGCAGATGGAAAGAATCCATCTCCTTCCGGATCCATAGACCTAAACTTTAAATCAGCAGGCTTTAAATGGACGGTCCACTTGTCCCCTGGTCGTCTTGTTTGTAGAGCTTGTTCGGTGTCATCCACTAGAGGTACTCTTTGTTGAAGTACTCCAGGAGGATAAGCATTGAGGCGCTAAGCTCGTACAATTCTAGGATACCTTCGTTTGATAAACCACTTGAGCGGCAAGTGTTTGATAGCTTCAGGAGGCATTGCCAGATAATCTTCTGACGGTTGATGGACATAGTCCTCGATGTATTTGTCCAAATCAATCGGAGAGTAATAAAAACCGAATTCAAGCTTAGGGAGTTTTGGACGCAAAATGATAGCATTGTCGTCTAGGAGGTTTTGAGAGTTACCTTCAATAAAGAGTAAAGGCCATTTTTGTTTGGTTTTCGCCACGGTTTCTGAAGGGGTGGAAGATGTAGGAATGGAAATGATGGTTGAGGAGGAAGGTGATTTAGTAGGTTTGATGGAGAGATGTGTCTTAGATATGCCGGGGGTGGGGATGGTGCAGGTATAACCTTCATCACTAGGCAACAACATGTTTGGTTCAGGTGTGGCTTATGTTTTGGGGTGTGTTTGGGTAAGAGGTTTAGAAGGTTCAACAAGAATTAATTCAACAAAGTCACTAACAGGTTCATCAGCAATAAGAGAAGAGAGCTTACTTCTTTTAGATTGTGCTTCCCCTAGTGGTGTTTTTGCTGATCGTTTAGATGGGACGAAGGTGGTTGATTGTTGGACAAGTGGAGGTTGTGGTTGAGCAGAAACATCAACCATGGCCGCTTTCTGCTTCTTGACAAGCTTACCAATTGACTCATCGTCTTCATTGTTAGAAGCAACAATCAATTGTCTCTTCGTAGGGACTATTGTTGGAGCAAGAGAAAGAGCAGAGGCAGCGATAGGATTAGTTGCAAGAGGAGCAGACGGAGTTGAAGGTCGTTGGGTCTTGGATTGTGTAACTCTGGTTGCTTGTGTCTTGGATGACCTCCTTTTGGTGGACGGTTTGGCAGTAATAAGATTCACAAATAGTGCCTCGTCGTCCATCAGCTCAGCATGCTGGACGCTTGGCTCTATTGTCTGCAGAGGTGCCATTTCAACAACTTTTTCTTTAACGTCCATTAATTTGGATGTGGTCTCCAAAGGCTTCAACACGAACCTAGCCTTCATTTGTGCAACATTGTTGCGTCTAAACGGCAATTGAGAGAATCTGTGGCCACCACCCAGAATTTGAATCTGATTTTGCTCTCCAAGAGATAGAGCAAAGAAGGCATAATACACCTACTGTTGCTAGAAAAGTCTGTTAAAGAGAGCGGCGTAGGTGATCTGGTCGCGCTCTTCGCATCCTCTCGTGGTCCTGAAGATGTTGCTCAGGATGAGGTGCGGTAGGTTAAACTATTGGCCTGTGATCATGTGGAACAGCGCGAACCTATGTAGAAAGATAACGATGTCCTTTGATCCAGCTTTGTGAAGAATTCCCTTGTTCAGAAACTGTTGGAATTTCTTCTCCTCTTTTGTCAACTTGCTGTATTTTACTGGCCCTTCGCCTTTTGGACCCATTAGAGCAGTGTCAACCGTGTCATGTCCTCCAAAATTGTCTTCCCAGCCATTCTTGATGTAGGACCTAGCCTGCTCACAGCCAATGGCTTGGGCAACAGAGCCAAGGTCCAGTGTGACCTTAACTCCTAGAACAATTCCAATGATGTCCATCTTTGAGAAAACAGCAGAGTTCCATAATTGTCTGATGAGTTCTAGGTATATGATCTCATTCAAGTGGAAGTAGTTAAGAATTCCACATCTGAGCAAGTTGTCCTTTACATTCACACCCATGTCTTTTAGTGCTTGGATATCGAAACGGCTTTCGATAAGAACAACAGCCTTATTTAGGCTCTCCACATGAGCCACGACCTTTACAACAGGACCAGCCTTTTCGGTTGCCATATCTGAGAGCTTGAAAGATTGTTAGGGTTTGAGAGGTTTCGAGAAAGAGAAAGTTCAAGTGGATTTGAAAAGAGGTGAGTGTTTGGTTTAGGTTTGAGTGTATATGAAGAAACCAAAGGGTTTTGCTTTTGGCGGTTCTTTCAATTTTGAAGAGAGAGGTGATGTGTAATAAATGTTGGGTCAGGTGCTTACATTTCTCGAGGTTGGTTATTCGGCACATGAGTGACTCAGACAGGAATAAGGCATTTATTTCAAATCATTTTCAGAGAAAACATAATTAAGTACGGATAAAGATTTTATGCACACATAAATGTAAGTTGTTATGGAATGCGAAAAGCTATGCAAGTGGACGTTGAAATATTGGACGCTACAAAACATTGGATGCTCACATCCTTGGACGGTCAAGGCATGTTGAATAAACTATTCATTTATAAATTCCATATTAAGAAGATCTCGAATATGGATGAGTTTATCTTCAGGAAAAGGTTTTGTAAATATGTTGGCCAATTTATTTTCAATGTTAATAAACTGAATATTGACAACTCCCTTTTGAACATAATCTCTTATAAACTGATGTTTTATTTCAATGTGCTTTGCCTGAGAATGCAAAATAGGATTTTTAGTCAGATTTATAGCAGCAGTATTATCACAAAAGATAGGGATGTTACTCTCGTAGATACTGTAGTCTTCTAATTGATGCTTGATCCATAAAATTTGTGAGCAACAAGACGCGGCTGAGATATATTTTGCTTCCGCTGTGGATAGGGCAATCGTCCTTTGTCTTTTGCTCGTCTAAGAGACTAAATTCCCACCAATGAGGTGACATCCTCCACTGGTATTTTTGCGTTCTATTCTGTCTCCAGCATAGTCAGCATTACAAAATCCAACTAACCTATAATCTTTGTTTGACTTAAAACACAGACCAAGATTAGTGGTTCTTTTTAAGTATCTAAAGATTCTTTTTACTGCTGTTAGATGAGTTTCTTAAGGGTCAGACTGAAAATGGGCACATAAGCATACACTGAACATAATGTCAGGTTTGGACACTGTGAGATATAAGAGAGATCCAATCATACCTCGGTAAGTAGTTTGGTCTACCTTTTTAGATGCATCGTCTAGGCTAAGTACTGATGATGGATGCATATGTGTACTCATTTCCTTGGCATCATCCATCTTGTACTTCTTGAGAAGTTCATTGAGATATTTTGTTTGATGTATGAATATGCCATTTGCAGTCCACTTTACTTGCAATCCTAGGAAGAATTTTAGTTCTCCCATCATACTTATCTCGAATTCTGCTATCATAATCTTAGAAAAATTCTTGCATAAAGCGTTATTAGTAGCACCAAATATAATATCGTCTACGTATATTTGTGCAATAATAAAGTGTGATTGACGTCTTTGCCAAAAAGAATGGTGTTTACTTTTCCTCTAATAAAACCATTTTCTAAAAGAAAAGAACTTAGCTTTTCATACCAAGCTCTTGGAGCTTATTTAAGTCCATACAAAGCCTTTTTGAGTTTGAAAACATGTTTTGGAAAAGTATCACACTCAAAACCAGGAGGTTGTTTCACATAGACTTCTTCATTTATTATGCCATTTAAGAATACACTTTTTATGTCCATTTGATAGAGCTTCATATTATTATGAGCAGCAAATGAAAGTAAGATGCGAATAGCTTTTAATCTAGTTACTGGTGCAAAGGTTTCGGTAAAGTCTATACCTTCTTGTTGAGAGTAGCCTTGAGCTACAAGTCTCGCTTTATTTCTTACCATTTTGCCAGCTTCGTCTAGCTTGTTGCAAAACACCCACTTTGTTCCAATGATAAACTTGTCCTTAGGTGGAGGAACCAGTATCCAGACATCATTTTGTTCGAATTGACTAAGTTCATCCTTCATGGCACTATCTAGCCATCGTCTAGGAGAGCTTCGTCCACTGTCTTTGGTTCCAGTTGGGAAATCAAAGTAGTTTGAGCTTGCTCCTTGAAGGTCGATCTCGTCCTGACATGATCTTGAACGTTTCCAAGAATTTGATTATCTAGATGATATGTCTTCATTTGCCAAGAACGTCTAGTTGGTTCCTTTTCTTCTATTTTTGGATCGTCTAGTTGACTTTTGGACGCTGAAGGTCTGGCGTCTTCCAGCTTCATATCTGCAAATGAATCATCTAGCTCTGATATTTCTTTATCAGGCTTATTGTCATTGAACTTAACATGGATGGCTTATTCAACTGTTAAGGTTCTAGAGTTGTAAACTCTATAGGTCTTGGATGTTTCAGGATAGCCTAACAGTATTCCATCATCACACTTAGAATCAAACTTTCCAAGATTGTCCTTAGTGTTTAAGATGAAACATTGACATCCAAAGGGATGAAGATATGATATGTTGGGCATTCGTCCTTTCCACAATTCATAAGGAGTCTTTTTCAAAATAGTTCTTATATAAATTCTATTTGTAAATAACATGCAGTGTTTATGGCTTCAGCCCAAAAGTGCTTAGGAGTTGAGCTATCATTTAGCATGGTTCTAGCCATTTCTTGCAATGACGTGTTCTTTCTCTCTACCACACCATTTTGTTGTGGTGTTCGTGGTACAGAGAAGTTGTGGAGAATTTCGTTCTCCTCACATAACCCTTGAAACTTTCGTTTTTGAACTCCCCTCCGTGATCACTTTTGATTGAAGCTATACCAATACCTTTTTCATTTTGAATTCTTTTGCAAAAGATTGAAAAGATGTTATAAGACTCATCCTTGTGTTTTAAAAACATAACCCATGTCCATCTAGAGTAGTCGTCCACTACGACTAGTCCATATCGTTTTCTGCTAAGGGAGGCTATTCTAGTTGGACCAAACAAATCAATATGTAGTAGCTCAAGAGGTCTAGTTGTGGAAACAATATTTTTTGATTCAAAAGAGCTTTTTACTTGTTTCCCTTTTTGACATGCATCACAGAGAACATCAGACTTGTAAACAAGATTTGGAAGTCCTCTTATGAGGTTATGCTTATTTAGCTTTGAGATTAGTCTCAAGCTTGCATGTCCAAGCTTCTTGTGCCAAGTCCATTGATTCTCTTTGATGGATACTAGACACGATACATTTTGATTTGTGAGGTCATTAAGATCAATCTTATAAAGATTGCTTTGCCTCTTAACAGAGAATAATATGGATCCATCTAGATTCTTGACAATACATTTTTCTTTGTCAAAAGAGACATTGTGTCTATTGTCACATAATTGACTTATGCTCAGTAGATTGTGTCTGAGTCCTTCAACATATAAAACATTTTCAATGGAAAGGAAGGAGTGCTTTCCGATTGTTTCTATACCTGTGATCTTTCCCTTCTGATTTCCTCTAAAGGTGACCCATCCACCATTCTTGGGTTGTAGGCTTTGGAACATACACCTTTCTCCCATCATGTGTCATGAGCAACCACTGTCTAGGTACCATCACTGGGGTTTTCTTTCGGTTGTCAAGCAAATCTACAACAGGGATGATCATAGACTTAGGTACCCAAATGGACTTAGATCCTTTTCTGTTAGTTCTGAAGGCATTGGTCGCCTTCTTCGTTCAACGATATCTACATTTTGTTGATTCATGTATATTCTTTCCATATATTTTATAGAAGTTTATGTTTTTACTAGGTTTGTAATTTTCTTTCTTAACAAAATCAAGTCTAGATTTGTCATGAGGACTTCTTCTATAAGATAGAATCTTATTTAGGTTCTCTGTTCTGCTTATAAATTTGGACAAACTTTCTTTCAGATGAGTAACTTCTTTTTGAAGTTCTAAAGCTTCATAAGAAAGTGTCTCTTCTAAAATGTTCTTTGTTTTTAAAAGCTTATTTTCTTTTAAAACTTCTTTGTGCTCTTCTTTGAGCAAATTGAATTCTTTTGTTATTTTAGAAGATTTCCTTTTTAGTTCTTTATACCCCATTGAGAGAGTTGAGGAATTAGCAAGCAAATCATTATAGGCTTCTTGTAAAGAGATTAAGTTATTAAAGTTTACCTATTCGTTTTGCTCATTATCCGAGCTATCAGAGCTGGTCTCTGCCATGAGACATAGGTTGGCTTATTCTTCTCCTTTGTCTTCTGATGAAGATAGGTCCATGTCTTCCCAGGTAGCCATGAGACCCTTTTTCTTGAAGAACGTCTTCTTTTTGTCCTTTTGTAGACTGGGACATTTAACCCTGAAATGTCTAGGCTTCTTACATTCATAACATACTGAAGGACTCTTTTCTTTTGGTGCCTTGTTAAACTTTTTTGTGAAGTTTTTGGCTCTAGATCCTCCTTTCTTCCTCCACATAGCCTATATTTTTCTAGAGATGAAGGATATCTCATCTTCATCAGAGTCGTCCTTTTCGGACTCTTCCTTAGAGGATTCTTCCAAGTTTAATGCTTTGGACGATGATCTTTTGGATGGACGCTGGACGCTTAGAGTGATGGACTTTTTCT
Organism: Spatholobus suberectus; assembly: GCA_004329165.1. Taxonomy (NCBI): domain Eukaryota; kingdom Viridiplantae; phylum Streptophyta; class Magnoliopsida; order Fabales; family Fabaceae; genus Spatholobus; species Spatholobus suberectus. The sequence goes on along the minus strand of QUWT01000243.1, from coordinate 71,521 downwards.
TTTGTTCTTCGTCTTGCTTCAACTCCAGTTCATGGACTTTAAGAGTTCCAAGTAACTCTTCCATTGAGAGTGTTGTTAGATCCTTAGAGGCTCTTAAAGCTATAACCTGCGGTTTCCATTGCCTAGGCAAACTTGTCAAGATTTTGTCAATGTGATCATAATTGTCATAGGTTTTGCCTAAGGATCTCAAGTTATTTATTATGGTTTGAAATCTACCAAACATGAGTTCAATAGTTTCATTTTCTTCTATAGTAAAGAGTTCATATTGTCTTACTAGTAAGCTCAACTTGGACCTCTTTACTTGTGAAGTCCCCTCGTAGGCAAGAGCGAGGGTGTCCCACATTTTCTTAGCATTTTTTAAACTATGCACATTTTCATATTCAGATTCAGATAAGGTGCACATCATAGTATTTCTAGCTTTTGAGTTTAAAAGATATCTCTACTTGTGAGTTTCTGTCCATTGACTTCTTGGCAGCTCCATTCCATCTTAGTCAAGGGGTAGATAATCGCCAGTTTCTACTACGTCCCACATGTCTATGTGACACGCATCAAAGAATGCTATCCTTCTTTGCTTCCAATAATCATGGTTTTGACCTTTAAAGAGAGGTGGTTTGTTAACAGCTTGTCCCTTGTTTTCCATGAGTGATCAGGATCGTTTTTCCCCTGCAGTGTTAGATGCTCAATCCTAAGAGGTCGAGCTCTGATACCAATTGAAATAGAAAAAGTGCACAAGAAGGGGGGGGGGGGGTTAAATTGTGCGTTTAAAACTTTTTCGAAACAAGTAAATAAGTATGAAAAATGTTTTCAAGCTTAGGGATAGAGAGAAGGATAACACAGAAAGTTTTTATACTGGTTCATTCAACCTGAGCTACGTCCAGTCCCTTCACCCAGAAGGTGTTTACTAACCAACCTTAAGTTACAAGTACTGTTCGCAGCCTTTTCAGGCTTTACATAACAATCACCCTAAATTGCTCAACCCAAGTATTCTTTTTCACTAAGCCTCTCCAGGCTTTCACAACACAGACAAGTATTTTTATAAGGATATCAACTTACGTAGTGAGGATTTGAAAGATAAAACTCAAAACACTCTGAAAATCTTTACAAGATTTTTTCTATCGTCCACTGGATGCTTCTATCAAATGTACAGAAGTTTTTATGTTTGCTAAGATTTTTTTACACAAGGCACGTATTCTCGCTGTCTTCGTTCTACCTTGGTGTATATATATAGTCTTCAGGGAAAAGATCCATTGTAGAAGACTTTGACTTCATTATGCAAAGAGGGGTGTGTAAACTATGCTTTTAGAAAGATCAGACGTGGTAGCTTTTAGACTTGCACTTAAAAGGAAAGTGCAAGACTATGCTGGCGAAATGCTTTTCGGAACATTCTTCATTCGGCATGACAGCTTGATAAGTTGACTTGTTTTATTTGTTTTGCTGCGCCTTTGCACTAGAAAGAATTTGATTACATTTAATGTTTCAAACAATTTGAACGTTAAATCATAAGAGTGGTAATGTGTTAGTTTCGAGAAAAACTATCATAAGTAAATTGGACGTTCCAATAAAACTTAGTCGTTTGAATATTTGTCGTTGGAAACTTGCATCAGATATTTGAATTTGTTCTTTGGACGGTCATCTTAAGTAGTTCACTGGACGGTCCTTTTATAGCGAGTCTTCTAGACGGTCTTCTTTACCACGTCTACTGGACGGTCCACAAAGATAAGCTTGTTTGCTGTGACAAGGTTAGTCCTTTGGCAGAAACTTGAAGATTAATAAGTTTGTTATCTTCAAAACTTTGAGAGTTTAGACGCTTCTACATCTTTGGTTCCAACAATTGTATCATGTGTTGTACATAATATTTATATTTTATTTACTATACTCCACAATGTTGTCATGTACGTTGATTTATTGGGTGTTTATAATTAAGTTAATAAACAAAAAAAACACATTTACGAACAAGTCTAAAAATGGTAACGACAAAGTAATGTTTTAAAGAGACAATTTAAAATTTTCATAAATTAACATTATGAAAATTGTTATGAACTATATGTTTTCTTCATTACTTTGCTCGGAATTGCTTGTCTGCGCTTGTAAGGGACAATTGTGCCTATTGTGGCCTTCTTGTCCACATTTATGACATCTCTGTTTGGGTTGTGATTCAACCCAGTCCATTTCATTTATGATTCTTCTTGATTTTGGTTGTCCTTTTCCACGAATGGTTGTTGGGTCTAGGACAAGTACCCATTACTCATCATCGGGTGGCATAGCTTTTTCATTACCTAATGGCCACCACTGTCCTGAATATGCATGCAGTATGTACTTGTTTGTGTATACTGGTTCTATGTACTAGTTGTAATCAATGCTAACTACACTGCACGTAGCAATAACATGGGAACATGGATAATGAAATGCAATAAAGCGTCCACATTGACAGTAACGTTCATTTAGGTTAACTATCCATTTCTGACCACCATGCTAAGTCAAAGGATTAAATGCCTCCTCAACCTCAAACCGCATTGACTGGATGTCGTATCTATGAACCTGGTGGGAAGATTCTTCCTCTATATTTTTTTTGCATCGCCTCAACTAACTTGGCACAATATATATTGCCAGCTACCAAATCTGCCCTTACTTAAGACCTTCATTGTACAAAGTACTCAACACATCGACTGTATGTTGACTTTACCAAGGCAATTATTGGAATGGTCTGACAATCCTTCATTACCCTATTCACGCATTCAGACAGGTTCGTGGTCATGTGACCGAATCTACGCCCTTCCACATCATATGCCATACTCCACTTGTCAATAGAAATGACATTTATCCATCTATTGACATCTGCATTACACTCGTGAAATGTTTGTAGTTTTTTGTCAAAAATGTGTTTGCATGGACTATATCCTACAATAATAAAAAATAAAATTAGTTATTGAAAATATGATCATGTAAAAAATAAATTTGTAAAGTTAAAGGTTATATACTCACAACATACCCAGATTGACCAACATTTTTTTTGTTTTCCATTTTTGAAACGATGATTAAAATTACTTGCAATATGTCAAATACAATACATATGATAAGCATATGGAGGTTGCCATCCAAGGGCCTCATTCTACACAACAGACTTTATGCTACGATGTCGATCAGAAATTAGACATATGTTTTGTTTATTCGTGACATGCAAACATAAATGCGACAAGAACCACGACCACGCTTGTAAAGTCTTGCCCTCAACCACAACATATGCAAGAGGAAGGACATTGCTGTTGCCATCTTGTGTTGTGGCGATTAACAAGGTCCCACAGTACTTGCCATATAAGTGTGTTCCATCGACTTGTATTAGTGGCTTACAGTAGCGGAAGACATCACCACATTGCTTAAATGTCCAAAAGACTCGATGGAATTGTCGGTAACCGCGAATGACTTGATTACCAACAAAAAATTCATCGTGGCAAAGTTGGTAATATGTACTTGGCGCATTCCCTTGCATATACTTAAGCCACCTTGGAAGCATGACATAGGACTCATCCTAGTCTCCAAATTCACAGACTATGGCTTTCTGTTTGGCCTTCCATGCTTTTCTGTATGTCACCTTGTAACCCATCATAACTGTTATTCTCTTTTGAATCAAACTTATTTTTAAGGATGGATCTTTGGAGATCATTCCTATACATAAAAAAAGAATTTTAAATATATTTATGATAATATCTTAATATTGATTCACAAAGTCAAATATGTAAACTTGCAATAAACCTTGTACGCATGAACAAATGAATTTAGAATCTAACTTGTCATGATCTTGTGTTAGTGACAAATTCAAGCGTGTATATGACCCACCCCATTAGGTGACAACCTAAGTATCAGTCTTTTTTGATAAAATTGCCCTCATATACCATGGACAACTGTCATCCTTATTTGGGCATTTGCAAATCAACTTCATGGGTTTGGACTCAACAACAACAAATGTTTGATGCAACTTCATTGCATAATGTTTTAAGGCATTATGTACAGCCTGTTTGCTCTCAAACTGTAACCTGACATATAATTCTTCCCCAACACTCCAACTAGCAGAAACGTTTAAAGATGACATCTCCTCCTGATCAGGGTGACTCTAATTAATGTTTGTATAGTAGGAAGAATCATTCCTAAATGGACATTGAGTTGCACCTTCATAACATTGTTTAATTATTCATTAATAATAAAAAATATGTAAAAACATCCATTTTGTGAAATAAGATTCTAATTCTGAAAAACAAACATAAGAAAATAATTAAAGAAAAAAAATATTAAAGTTATATAAAAGTAAAATAAAATAAAATATTAATAATGAAAATTTGACATCAAATATAAAATAAAATAAAACAAATATAAATAATTGGTACTCTATAAATATAATAACCATTCAATAAATGATAACATTAAATAAAAAAATACAAATTGTCAAATAAGTAAATACGGTCTTGGTAGGGATTTATATCTAGCGTGATAAACATATACATATTATAATGAACTTTGATTGCGATAACGACCCACATGGAATAATCAATCTACTATATTTCTATGTGATACTAATGCCCAGCCATCAGTTACTATGTTATTCGTTAACTTCATAATAATTTCTAAACATAACAATGTCTATAAATTAGTATGAAAATACTAAACGGAAATGTTCTACATGGTAAGGAATTAATGCCATATAGAAATATTGTACTCTGATTATCCCAAATGCGAGGCATCACAATTATAAGTTGATTACAGTATGTAAATATTTACTTTCGGTGAATGTAATTCCCCTTAAACACCGTCTTAACTTATTTCAACTTTTGCATTTTTTATTCAATATTATAATTTATTGAATTATTATTACATTTACAGGGTATCAATTATTTATTTTTATTTTATTTTATTTTACTTTTTGTTTGTCAAATTTTATTTACTAGTATTTTATTACATTGTAATTTTATATAAGTTTAAATTTTTTGGTCTTTATTATTTTTTAATGTTTGTTTTTCAAAATTAGTGTCTTATTCAACGATAAGATACTAATTTTGAAAAACATATGTATGAATATTTTATGTAATAATTTTTAACTATCTATTTGTATTTAACTTCATGAATAAACATTAACTACTTATGCAATAATATAACAATATTATGTAAGATAAAAACATACCTTCCTCAGATTGATATATTGACAATGGTTCAATCATACGACTTACTTCAATGGACCTTGTCTCACCATTTGTGTCAAATGATTCATCATCAGGAATATCATCACCGGACGATTCCTCAACATATGACTGCGACACATAATAGCCGTTGTTGTCATCTTCATCGTTATCTGTTTCTACCTGTCTATGCATCCCAAATTGTGCCAATGACTGATTACAAGACAAATTCTGATCACAAGACATGCGAGAATTTGTTCCACCTTCTAACGGAATCATAGAACTACCAACAACTTCTACTTCAACATACATTTCTATTACTGACATTTCATTTTGTTGCTAAAATGCATGAATCATGCATTGTACATCTTTATTGTCACATATTTGTAATGCACTGTATTTACCTTCACTTTTTGAAATTAAAAACCTACATGTAACAGAGGATATAACTTGGTTTGCCTACAATTTAAATTTGTCATGAATTTTTCTCTTTAAAACATTAAAACTAATGCCATGTCTAATTTGTATTGCTTTCTTTGTCCCTTCAAACATTATTCCTTTGACACCTTCATACATCCTTCCATTTATATACACAACTGCTACAATTGAATTTATGATTCTGTTTGATGTACCTACAAAAAAAAAGTAATATTAACTCAGTAATAAATAAAACATGAAATAAATACGAGTGAGGATACTTATTACAAATATAAAAATTTATAAATGAATAATTGCTAAATTAAATATGTAATAAATTGATATACAATAAAAAATTTATTTATCTATTAATTACTTATTAAAAACATATATAATGCATGGCAAATGCATATATATAAAGTATAAAAGATAAATTTACATACTATAATGCTTGTGTAAAAAAAACATATAAAAGTGTTTGTTTTTTTAAATGTAAAAAAAAATATTATATATTTATTGTTCAAATAAATATAATATTGCACAAAAAATATAAAAACGTTACATAAATATAAATTGATTAAAAAAATAAAAAAAAAACACCTAACTACAATGCAAAAGTCTTGTTGTGAACGGAAGGTAGAAGAGGCAATTTATAAGCATTTAAAACGCAACACCAACTAGCAGAAATAAAGAGATGATGACACGTAGCATCATCTTGTTATTTTCGTTGTTCAGACTAGCGGAAATGACGAGATGTCGCCACGTGGCATCATCTCGTTATTTTTGCTAGTCTGAACAGCGAAAATAACGAGATAATGCCACGTGTCATCATTTTGTTATTTCTGCTAGTTGGTGTTGCGATTTATTTTCCACATCGGATACTTATGTGTAATTTAAAAAAAAAAATGTTGACGTGGACCCATTCCCGCTAGTCAAACTGACGAGTTTGACCGGTCAACGGTCAAAACAGACCCATGCCGGTAATATATTTCAAAAGAGCCCATTTATGTATTTTGTTTATAAAATTGCACTAGATTGGTCAATCAGCTAAGAAATGGTATAAAAGGTCCAATACGAATTTGGATTCAGTGCAGTTAGAGAGAGAATATGATAAGAATCTATACCGTTAATTTTTTTTCATACATTAAAATGTTAATAAAATATAAGCTGAAAATAATTTGGCCCATTGGATCTTGACTACAGTCATACAGCCGACTACAGGGAATCCTGGTCCATAAAATACTTATTGGTTGCTTGGTCAAAGCTATCTTGGCAGCTGTGGTTTTTTGTTTTTTACCTTTCATCGTTTTGCAATAGATATTTTTCTTTTGGAAGTCTTTTGCTAAATTTTTCTCGATTTTAGCGACAGTTTCCTCAGTCACCTGGTTTTTGTTTGTATAAGACCACAAAATTTGATCGAAGGGTGGCAAATGGCAATGCAATAGGGCTAAAGGACTTACGATTTTTTCAGTTAAAGCCTTTTTTATAGCTTCCTTCTTTGACTTTTTCCTTTTAGGTGCTTTTGGAGCCTTAGCAACACTAGTTGTCTTCTTCGAGGATTGCTGTAAAGGAAATTGGATCTTAGTCAAGATTGATAATGATATTATTATTCGAATAATTCAATTTTGCGATTTCGAAAAAGAATTACCTTTTTTTGTAGCACTAACACATGCTTCTTTGGCTAGCAAAGCTTTACTTTTTCGAGAGGATTTTAATTTGAGAGGCTCATCTTCACCTCCATTCTCACAATCTTCCAATTTTTTCGGGACTGGTTGGTCCAAAGCTGTAAGTGGTAATCATTTTAGTTAAAAAGTAAAGGAAGTAACTAAATTCAAAATATACAAAGAATTGAATTGAAAACTCTTACCAATTAACTCAGCCATCTCTAATCGAACCTCTTTTTTATTATATTGAAGCCACTCGGGAGATTCAGGTAACATTTAGTGAAGTGGCTTTGTCTTCTTTTTGTATTTTTTTTTTGTTTTAAAATTGATTCTTAAGAGTGACGTTCTCGAACCTATACACGATATTGTGAATCTTTAGCCACTTTGAAAAGGACAGTTGAAAAATGAGGTAATTGTCAATAGGTCTGTATGATTACAATAAGCAACAACTGGCCACATGTTAGGATCATCAAAATCTTTGTTGAATATAATTATCGAAGATAATATATGAAGAAGACAAAAGTATATGACCAAAGAATCTTTCATAGCTCTTGAGAATATAATTTCGATTTTATCAAAATAGCCTATTTGAGGAGATTTTATGGTATGTATAAAGACGATTGAGTAATGTTCGAAAGGAAGTTTTAAGTATGATCCGAGAAGACTTTAATGCATGTGAGAAAAATCTCAAGCCATGCTCGAAAAGAAGACTTGTCCAAATCAGAGTCACACTCGAAAGGAGGTTTATGTTGAAGTTAGAAGCGATTTTTAATAGAAGACAGTTTTAGACAAGTGGCAACATCTTATTTAGGTTCATTTATTTATTGTACACACGTTAATATTATACAGATTTGACTGTTAGATGGGTTATCTATAAATAAGCAATCGCGTAGCCATTTTTTCTTAGGTTCTAACATTTGCACAAACTCTGTATACCACACATGCTGCACTAATGGCTACTAGTTCAAAGGAGAACGTGTATGTTCTAACCCAACCTTTATTTCAATGCATTATGCTTTTCTCATCTTGAGTTCCACTACCTATAACCCTTTTTTCTATCGATAACTCCTTCGTTGTATTTTAATTTCAATCTTTCTATAACATTTTCTTCTATCTATGACTTTTTCCTTTACCTATAACCCTTTCTAACAATATTTATGTAGCTTAACGTATGTTTGGAATCATACATTAGTATAAATTAAAAGTGAACCTGAATCTAATGTTCATATATGTATCTTGATTCGAATTGAAATAATTTTGAGTTATTGATTGAAATATTCTCAAGTTGAAAGTTTTAAACTGCTAGTTCAAATAAAAATAATCCATATCAGATTTTAGATTCTAAGTCCCATTTTAAATATCTTTGCTTGTTAGTTAAAATCTTTGTGAGAAGTTATTCATTGAGAATTGAAGTGATTTCGATTCTCAAAACAAATTTCCATCATCAGCACCACTTTATCACATTCCCCTCCTTTTCTTTTTGTATTGGTTTTGGAACCAATAAGGTCAAGTGTAACATCCCGAGCGCTAATGAGGGTGGGGAGTGATCGCCGATGTAAAAGAGATAAGGCATGGACAAGGAGCGGCTCTTCGCAGGCTTCCAACAGGAGGGGTACATGAATGAATTGAATACACATAGGAATGATAGGAATCTAGAGGCTGTGCAGGTATGGGACTGTACAGTTGAAGATAACTTAAAGGAATTAATTAGTACTATCTATACCAACAAGATGCATCTACTTTTTGGTAGCCTATCACTTAAGAACTCTATAGTTAAGCGTGCTTGACTTGGAGCAATTCTAGGATGGGTGACCTCATAAGATGTTTCCCAAGAAGCATGTGAGTAAGGACAAAGCACGCTGAAAAGTCTTGTGTTGGTTTGTGGGGATAGTCTTCGATCCTGAAAGCAGCCAGGCGTTACATCAAGCCCCAATAGTAGTATATTATTATAATGAGTAAATTATACTCACTTTCTTTGAGTTTTTTTTTAGATTGCACTTGATACCCCTCTATTTTTCAAACCTACAAATCCCCTTTAATTGTTTCCCACTTATGACATTGTGTACCCTTCCCCCCCCCCCCCCCCCCCAACGACATCAAATGTTTAACAAAGTGAAGCATGTGGGTTGCACGTGAGTTTTTTAAATTTTTTTGTTCCTAAAATACCTCCACCCCCTCCCTTTAGATGCCCACTATTTGCATAATCAAATTTTTGTTTTCTCTAAGTCAAGCATTTATATCACAAAGGCAGTTTCATTAGGCAACAAGCCATTAGGTAATAGCCCACTAGGTGGCTGTGCCTACCCTTTATGTTCTCCCATGCAAGTCTATGTTTCAACACTCCCAACAAAACCTATCAACCCAAACTAACACACCATCACCACCACCGTAGCATTTCCTAGATAACCTTAACAACTAATATTCAAACTCACAAAAACAAAAAACCTAGAGCAGTAGCTATTATCTCAGTCTTCTCCCCCAAACCTTTGAAGGGGAAAATGTTTCCCTTCCACAACAAAGACTTCATTCCCTCTATAGTTCAAAAAATTTAAAATAATAAAAAAAAGCAAAAACTGTGAAATTCCATTAAACCAATTCTGGGTATTACCTAAAAACAACACAAATAGATGAAAAGGCACAATTTCAGAGAACCCTATCAAGTACCAAACAAATCCCCTAAAGTTAGAAAAACTAGATTTTGCAAGACACCTAAATCAATCAAACAATCGAAAAGTTGCTTAGTTGTAATAAGAGAACAACTTAGATGATTAAAACCTTAATGGAAAAGGGTGAATCCTAACACAGTTGAAGGATGGGGGCGAATCAATAGCATAGTGGGCAAACATAGAAATGCATAGAGGAGATGGTGGGCATCAAAAAATTAAGGGTAAAAGGAGTTGGGGTGTGATGAAAAATGGGTCTTAGTGCGGTGAATGTTCTTGAGCTGCTTACATTTGTAATCGGTCAGTTTTTGATGTGCCATCGATGAGAGAAAAAGTTAGTGACTTGGTTTTCTAATAAATGAGGGCTAAAGGAAAATTGTGGTTTCTCAAATCTACATAAGGGTAATTTGGTCTAACCACATAAAACAAAAGGCATTTGTTAACACTGTTTAAGTAAAAGGCTAGAAGTAATGTCAAAAAATAGAGGGGTATCGGGTGCAATCTTAAAAAGAACTTAGGGAGAGCAAGTGTAATTTACTCTATTATAATTGTAGATTCTTTGACAAATGTTAGTCTCTTTGATACTAAAGGACAATATAGGTAACTCCCATGTCATCCTTCAAAAAGCCAACATCTTGGAACCTGAATATCTGATTATGTTCTAGCGACATCTAACAAACTTTCTGAGGATATGGTCAAATGCATATCAACTTTATATTGAAAGCTTGCAGAACCTCCTAGAGACATCCAAGCATTTCATCTCTAAGTTCATCCTTGTCCTTAAAAGTGCCTTTTCCATTGGTGATCAAGGTGATATGTGGAGTCTAAGTGTTGATGGTGGAAATTTATTTTAAAAATCAAAACAACATCAATCCCTAAAAGGTAACTTCTCACAAAGCTTCTAACCAACAAATATAACTTTTAAGTAATATTAATGGGACTTAGAATCTACAATCTTTTAAGGATTCTTTTTATTCAAACTAGCAACTAAAATTTTTCAACTTGAGTACAATTTTTTGAATTACAATTCGATTTTGATTATGGCCTTAATTTCAATATCAGTGTTAAGAAATGACTCATTATAATTAATTCGAATTGCAATTATGCCTTTATTTACTTTAACAAATACGAACATTTCCATGTATGACATTTAGACTAAAGTTTGATTGTAAACAATTAAGTGTAGTTGAATTTAGAATTATGAAAAACATAATAAAAAAAATTCATAGAAGGTGTTATAGATAAAAGAAAAAGTCATAGAAAGACGAAGGGATTATGGAATGAATGATAAAATAAATGACAAAGAAGGAATTATCGAGAGAAGAAGGGGCTATAGGAAGAAATGTATAGAAATAGAAAAGAATCAAAGATTAGAGACTAGAGAGAAGTAAGATGATAATTAGACTACTAAAGATCTAATTAGCAAGAAAATAAAGACATCGCATTAATATTTGGGTGAGAACATACATATTTGAGTGTGGCATGTATGGTATACAGAGTATTGTGTAATTGTTTCGACCAAAGAAAAATGGCTACGTGGTCTCTTATTTATAGATAATCTAACTAACGATCTGTTTTGGAGATTACTCGGACGTTCAGTCTTAAGTCGGTTTGCTTGCTACCTATCCCAACTAGTATAGCCACGTATATCTCAGACAATAATTCCTCGTCGTCCCAGTTCGAGTTTATGCCTACCCTGGTATGGCGTGGAAAGCGCCTAACGACAAGGAAAACGTGTAATGAGGCACCCAAACGCATAATGCCACGTGGCACCTAACCTTAATGGAATTTTCCTTCAAAACACTCTATATAAAAGGCTCCACACTCATAAGGTACACACGCTCTCTTTCATTCTCACTCACTCTTACACCCTTACTGACTTAAGCATCAGAGTCCTTACAGGTGCTACCACTGGAGACATTAACGACCACCGTGGGAGCTTACCGGAGATCCATCCTCGTGCTCACCACACAAGATTGGCACGTTTGTGGGAATCATTTTCTGATTCTCTTTTCCTTCTTCATCATTTGAAGATTCGTTCGCGATGGTTAGCACAAGAAACTGCAAGTCTGTTGTGGTACCATCACCACCAAAGCTTTCACCACCATTGCCTAAGGATGGTGAAGCTGCTTTCGCCACGCTTGAGGCAACTTCTTAAGCGAACAGTGTCCTAACAACATTCGTCAGTATGGCAAAACTCACTGTGCTACTGCAGCAGTAAAGGGAGACGTTGAAAGAACAGGAGGGGATCATTATTGAGCTCCAAGCAAATAGGGAGAACAAGAAAGTTATGAAGAATAGCTACGACCACACCAAAAGGACAGTAGCATTTATTTTGAGACTAGGTCACGTTGTGCAAGAGGTGCATGATGTGCATATGACTGTGGAGGTGAACGAAGATAGCGAGATGATTCTATTCAACCTTTCTTTCTTTAGAAGAATTTTGAATTTGCAGGTTTCGAAACAACTACAATAGCTGCCTTTGTTGGAGTTGTATGACGAATCCACCGATCCAAACCATTACATCTCGGTGTTTGAGTCAGCTATGTCGTATAAAGGAGCTTATGCTTTGTTGACATGCAGAGTGTTCCCGTTCTCACTAAAAGGAATGATGCTGAAATGGTTTCAGTTTTTGGAGCTGATATCCATTGATTCGTGGATGACATTGAAGGAGAAGTTTAGGACTGTCTTTGCGACTAGCAAAGCCAGACCTAAAACTGAGGCTGATTTGAGAAGGATTCACGAAGGGATGGACAAACCACTGAGGGATTATATCGGCAGGTTCAACTAAGAAGCAAGGCCAACTGAGAACTTGCAGCATGGAGTGGTGTTGATGCTGGCAAAAGACGAGGTGAAGGAAGGGTCACCTTTTTTCATGTTGATTGCTAAAACACCTCTGACGTCAATAGAGGAATTCCTAAAGAAAGTAGAGAAATACATCAACTATGAGAATGTGCTTGAGGCCGGGAAGATGAAAACAGCTGAGACTGTAACGTAAAAGAAAAATTTGCAATTAAAGGCTGACAAACTGTCGCATCATGAGGATCGGGGTTTGTATAAAGGAGGACCAAGATTTAAGGAGTATACATCGTTGAACACCTATAGTGGAAGAATTTGAACAAGGTATTCAATGTGGAGTTTGTTGAAGAAGGAATAAAACCTCCAAAGCTGATAGAAATATAGAGGGTGGAGATCAGTCCAAGTATTGCCAATATTATAGGGTGTCGGGACATGATACCAATGAATGCTACCAACTGAAGGATGCCATTGAATTGTTGATTAAGCGGGGAAGAGTTAGCCGCTTCGTGAAGAAGAACGGAGGTAATCGCGACATATTCTGATATTCCTCACCACCAAAAAAGAAGAGAACCAGAAGTTTGAGAAGGAGGCGTTCTCCGCCCAAGAAGGAAAGATCACCACGTCGACATAGTCCTATGAGGAGTCACTCCCCACCTTAGCCATCACGAGATGACGCTAAGGTTCAGGTTATACGACAACAGTCACCACGACAATCGTCATCTTGGTGACCCACAAGATCTCTCATTCATTCACCTACTAGAAGCCACGAGATCACATATGTCATAGCGAAAAGATTTTTTGGAGGAGGCTCATCCAATAATGCAAGAAAAAGACATGTTAGAAAAATATTGACAACCTTTCTAGGGTTCGTGCTGTTGACCATCTTTCTAAGAAGAGGGCACTGCCATTAACCTTCGATGATTCCGACTATGTTGACATTGTACCAAACCATGATGATCCCATTGTGGTAAATGCTCTCATGGCAAATAAAGAGGTTCACAGGCTTTTGGTGGATACAGGGAGCTCCGTTAATGTTATGTTTTATGAGCTTTTTAAGAAGCTGAAAATGTTAGAATTCGAATTGATGTCGTATAATGAAGATCTGATCAGATTCTCAGGGCACCACATCACGCTAGTTGGATACATAAAGTTGCATGTGACCTTTGGGGAGCCACCCTCTACAAAGACTGTGACTACTTGATTCATCGTAGTAGATGCTAAATTCTCCTACAATGCCATTTTGGGGAGACCGACACTAAACGCTTTGGGAGTTGTTATCTCGGTGTCATATCTGGCAATGAAGTTTGTGGGCGACAACACGGAGGTAGTTACTTTGCGGGAAGATCAAAAGAAAGAGAAAGAATGTTATAAGGAGTCCCTTAAAGTCGGTCCTAAGCTTAAGTTGGAATACCAACCCAACTGCGAAAAAGGTGAAGTGTTATTAACAGAGTTAGATTGCCGAGATGAGAAAAAACGAGATTGGTGGATACCCTATCCAAAACCAGAAAGGGAGTGTGTCCCGGTCTAGATTGGGAAGGAAGTTAGTCAGGTCGTGAAAATTGGTGTCAGCCTTGATGAAAAGGTGAAGAAGGATCTATCAGCTCTTATGAAGAACAACGCCGACTTGTTTTCTTGGAACTCGGTAGCCATGCTTGAAATAGATCCTAATTTCTTTTGCCATCGGCCAGAGGTGGATCATTTGGTAAAGTCGGTGTGTCCACAAAAAAGGAAGATGGCCCTAGAGCGCTTATAGGAGATTGAGAGGCAGGTTGATGAACTGTTAAAGGTCGGCTTCATCCGAGAAGTGAAATATACCACTTGGCTTTCCAATGTGGTCCTTGTTAAGAAACAGAACGGTAAATGGAGAATGTGTGTTGACTACACTAATCTTAACAAGTACTGCCCGAAAGATTCATATCCTCTCCCCGACATTGATAGACTAGTGGATGGCTCCTCCAGGTATTGTTACTTATCCTTCATGGATGCTTATTCCGGATATAATCAAATTCTGCTATACTTGGGTGAACAGGAGAAGACTGCCTTCATGACTGAGAAGGCCAATTATTGCTATAAGGTTATGTCTTTCGGGTTGAAGAACATTGGAGCTACGTATTAGAGGATGATGAACAAGGTGTTTGAGGAGCAGATAGGGCGAAACTTAGAAGTAAATGTGGATGATATGATTGTGAAGAGTGCCATTCTTGAAGTGCACCTTTGAGATTTAAAGGAAACTTTTGCCTAACTGGCAAAATACAACATGAAGTTAAACCCCAATAAATGCACGTTTGGAGTTTCAGTGAAAGGGGTACTGAGTTAAATTTGGAGAAATGCTAGGCTATACTGGAGATGAAAAGTCCTCAGAATGTAAAGGAGGTTCAGAAGTTAATAGGGCGCCTAGCTGCGTTGACGAGGTTCATTGCTAGATTGGCACAAAATGTTCTTCCTTTCTTCTGGCTTTTAAGGAAGGCAAACTGTTTGAATAGAATGAGGAGTGTGAAGCCGCATTCAAAAAGTTGAAAGAAACTTTGTTGTCTCCTTCCTTACTCACTAAACCTGAGCTAAGTGAGATGTTGTACTTGTATCTGGATGTGACCGATGAAGTTGTGAGCGTCGCATTAATAAGGGAGACATCAAAAGGACAAAAACGGGTCTATTTTGTAAGCAGGGCCTTCCAAGATACTGAGCCAAGACATCCGAAAATGGAAAAGGTTGTATTTGCGCTTGTTATAGTAGTAAGGTGGTTCATACCATATTTCCAGTCGCATCAGATTGTGGTATGAACGGATCAGCCGATCCGACATATTTTACATAGACCTGAGCTAGCTAGAAGGATGATGGCTTAGGTTATTGAATTATCTAAGTACGAGATTCAGTATGAACCAAGACAAGTGCTCAAAGCCCAAGGACTAGCCGACTTTATTACAGAGTTGACTCCCACAGATTCCTCTTCCAAAGTCTTGACCTACACTATCTTTATTGATGGGTCATCTAATGAAAAAGGTAGCGGAGCTAGCATAGAATCGGTAGACGGAGTTATGTTGGAGCAATCTCTGACTTTTATATTCCCTACCTCTAACAACCAGATAGAGAATGAAGCATGTATAGCTGGGTTGATCATGGCATCCGACATTGGTGTCACCTTGCTTCGTGTGTGTAGCAATTTACAATTGATGATTTCACATATCAACGGAGCATACCAAGTAAAAGAGCCGATATTGCAAAAATATCTAGCAAAATCAAGACTTTTCTCTTGAGTTTTGATAACATAGATTTTGTCTATATTCCCACAAGAAGAATGTCAGAGCCGACATCTTGTCCAAGTTGACAAGTACAAAGTGTAACAGCCCAATTTTCAAGTACTAGAAATAAACCATGAGGTAGCTTTTAGTAGAACCCTTCTCATATGTTATTAGACAAAAGATGTCTTAAGAATTATTGTTATTATATTTCTTATTATTATTATTATTATTATATTTCCTATTATTATTATTATTATTATTATTATTATTGTGTTGTGTTGTTGTTATTATATTTATTGTTATTATTATTATTGTTGTTGTTGTTGTTGTTATTATTATTATTATTATTATTATTATTATTATTCTTATTATTATTATTATTATTAATACCTTAGTATTATAAATTAGTAGGAATATTATCATACAACCCAAAAGAGCATCTAGGGCCCAATAGGGGACTCAAGCCCACTAAGCCACATACCCACCCACATGTTATAAGAAGGGAATAGAGAAGGAGGGTTAGGTTTAGCCGTCACAAAATAGAGGAAGAAAAAAGTTAGAGAGAATGAGGAAAAGAAGAGAAGAAGAAGAGGAAGAGAAGGAGGAAGAATAGAAACCGGAGAATCCAAACCCTAGAACTCAACTTTGCATGTCCACAAAGGTGAGTGCTCTCCCCCGTGTCCTTCCTTGTTCTTGTTCCTCTATTTGTATTTTCCTTCCTTATACCTATATTTAGGGATTTGATGGGTTTTGAGGAGATTGTGAGGGAGTAAGGAATTTATAGATTAGATTAAAAAATTATCAAGGTAGAAGAGTGATTAAGAATCTAGTTATTTATTTGGGAGCATTTAGAAACCAAAGACAATAGGAAAAATAAATTAGAATTAGTACCTCCAATCTGCCCGGTAGGATTAGATAGCCGCTGGGCGACTTTTCTTCAAAAACTGGATTCCGCGTTTGCGCCAAGCGCGTGGATGCGCTGGGCGAGATGAAACATCCGCTGGGCGGGTTGGATACTGACGCGAACCCGCTGGGCGGGTTTGGTTCCGACACAGATCTGCTAGGCGGGTTCGCTGGACCGCTGGGTGGATACGACTTTTGCTATTACGTTTCTTGTGTTTGTGAACTCCTTTTTGACAGTGTTTAACTCATTGTTATTTGTTTAATTATGTCTTGTTGAGTTTATATTGTATGATTGTTATTTACTTTGAAAAATGAGTGATATGAAACTGTGCCTATGATTCATGATAAAAATATATGAAAGGTGTAAGCATTATATGTGATCATGCATCATAACATCTGAGTTATGTGATGAGGAAAGTATGTAGGAATCTGGTTGGTGGAGGCCGTGATAGGTTGTTTAACCTTAGCCTTGGGGGTTATTCGGTTGGGAAAACTCCAATGGTCTATGCTGATCCCATGGAGCCGGGGCGTACTGGCAAAATTGGGTAACCCTGACTAGTCACCGGGGGATATCATGCTAGTTGAGGGTGCGAAAGCCGAAGGCATCGGTACCGATGACGCTTCTTATGGCCTGCATTTACTCCTAGTCTACTTTCCGAAAAGTTTAGGTTGGTACCACATGTGCATGAGTAGTGGTTTAGGAACATAGCACGCATATGTATCTTGTTATAGTGTGATATGTTAGAGTGTGCTATGTTGTAATTATGTGAATTTTATGTGACCCTATTTATGTGAATTCTATGTAAGAATGCAATTGTGCCTTGTGATGAAATGTTAAAGTTGTGGACATGTGATCATATCTTGCACGAGTGTCGTTCCTGTTTGATAAAATAAAACGAGGTATATGTCTAGTTATTAGACAAAGCGTGTGAAACAATTATATACTTGTAATTGGAATTGTGTTTGCTACCTTAAGGATAAGTGAGAGGCTAGACCTTAGGATAGTGTTATGAGGGTTCTAGTTAGATAATAATAGTTGTGAATAAGATAGAGGAAGGGTGAATTCCCTCATGGCGTAATAGAAAGGTATAAGACAAGTAAGAGAGAGAATGAAATAAGAGTATTTTAGGATGTCTGTAACCTTAGACTTGACCCTAGGGGACAGCTTTGAATATTAAAAGGAAGAAGAGTAAATTCTAAAGAGGGTTTTGGATAAAAAAGTATAAATAATGAGGATGAACTCTTAAGTTAAAAATGAGATAGTAAACCAATATAATAGTTGTGAGAATGAGGGAGCAATTAACAGGGAGTATTGACTGTTGAAATGTGTAGACTCAACCATAGGTATGGATAATTATGAGAAACCCAATGAGGCTAAAGTCATGAGAGATAAGTAATGAAGGTTGTCCGAATAAAAGAGTCTAACCCAGCCGTAGAGTCCTTAGAGCACTCACTGAGACATTATGTCTCATTCCTTTAAGTTTTCCCTTTTTCAGGATACAGGTGAAGACACGTGTAGATGGAGCTTGGAGTCACGTGCAAGAAAACATAGTCTAGTTTATATTATGTTTTTGTATTCTTCTTTATATTTTGTACGATACCTTCAAGTGATAGATGAGTTATATTTGGCATGTATGTTTTTTTTATTGTATTGTTCGTATATAATATTTAATTATATTTATGAGTAGTATTTGTATGTTGTTTCTACCTTTTTTAGTTTGTTTTTTAAAATCTAGACCTAGTTACGGTAATGCCCCTTAGGGTGTTACACAAAGTCTTTCAGCAATAATAGGTCGGTCATCCAATAAACAATCCACAAGCCTAATCTCGTGATGACAGTAAAGTTGGAGTAAAATTGGATGACACCCATTATTGATTATCTAAAGGAGAATGTCACCCTGGAAGATAAGAAAGAAGCAAGGAGGCTGGAAAGGTCGGCTATGCATTTCTGTATTGTTAATGACAAGCTTTATTGACGTGACTTTTCTCAACCTTTACTCAGATGCTTGAAAAAGTCAGAATCTGAATACGTAATGGCGGAGATACATGAAGGATGTTGTCGTCAACACCTATGAGGTTGGTTAAGAAAATACTCTGAGCAGGATACTACTGACTGACTCTAAAAAATAATGCTATAGAGTTTACTAAAAAATGTTATAAAAGCCAAAAGTGCTCTGACATTCATCTCGCCCCTCCTGAAGAATTAAGCACACTTACCTCCCATTGGCCTTTTATTTTGTGGGAGATCGATATACTTGGCCCTTTTCCAAAGGTGCCGAGTCAAGTGAAGTATCTAGTGATAGCAATCGATTACTTCACCAAGTGGATTGAAGTAGAAGTGCTAGCCACTATCACGGCTAAGAATATGGAAAACTTTGTATTCCAGCAAATTATCTACAGGTTTGGGATACTGGATGTCATGGTGTTAAACAATGGCACACAATTTACAAACAGAAGTTTTCAGGAGTTCTCGGCCTGGTTCAAGTTAAAGCAACACTTTATCTCAATTGAACACCCCCAAACAAACGTGTAGGCAAAGGCGGTGATCCAAGTCATTCTTCATGGACTCAAAAGGCATTTAGACAAGCAAAGAGGTGTTGGGTTGAGCAACTACCACACGTCCTCTGGGTGTATCACACAACCCCTTACTCTTCCATTGGGGAATCTCCTTTCTACCTTACTTATGACATGGAGGCAATGATTCTGGAAAAAATTAGAGAGCCGACTTGGAGAATGGCTAACTTAAGATTAGAAGATAGCGACCTATTCCTCCAAACTGAGTTAGATGTTGTTGAAGAAAAAAGAGAGGTTGCCGCAATAAGAGAAATTGCTCTGAAGAGACAGGTTGCAGCGAGATACAACAAGAAAGTCGTTCCCCGGAACTTTGATCTCGGAGATTTGGTGTTAAGGCGTGTCGATATTGGAGGGAAAAATGCCAAGCAGGGGAAACTTGCTGAAAAATAGGAAGGCCTTTATCGGGTTACCTCAAAGACTGGCACAGGAGTGTATACACTTGAAATGTTAACCGGGGTTACCATCCCGCGGACATGGAATGCGAGCAATCTCATACGATATTATAGCTAAAGCATGATTGGTAATGAAGTTTAAATGGCTCTTTGATTTTGGTATAAGGTAGTTTTTATTCATAGTGTAGCTGGGCTGAGTTACGTACTACAATTTGTAGCTCTTGTACTATTTTTTGCCTCATATGATTAATAAAATGAGAGTTTTTCTGGCCTAGAAAGAAAAGCGCAGGACAAAACAAATTAAAGCAAAGAAGAAATCATAAGAAAGAAAGAAAAGTCTCTACCATGTGTATGTGGATTCGCTTTAGTTAGGATAGAAATACTTCCACCCTATGTACGTGAATTCTCTCTAGCCGGGATAGAAAGATTACCACCCCTTATACGTGGATTCACTTTAGCCAAGGTGGTCGAATTATTACCCCGCGTACGTAGATTCGCTCCAGCCGGGGGAGAAATACTTCCACCCCGTGTACCTGGATTCGCTCCAGTCGGGGACAGAAGATTACTACCCCGTGTACATGAATTTGCTCTAACTGGGTAAAAAAACTTTCACCCCGTGTACGTGGATTCGCTCCAGGCGGGATGGTCAAATTATTATCCTGTGTACGTGGATTCGCTCCAGCCAGGGTATAAAGTTATCACTTCACGTATGTGGATTCGCTCCAGCCGAGGTTTGAGATGAACAAGCAAAAGTTCATTGAAATAACGAAAATGAGGCAAAAGGTGAAAAACGAAGAACTCAAATTACACGATGATAAACAAAAGCGAGAAGGTGAAAAACGAAGAAATTAAAGTACAAGCAAAAAGAGCGTGAAGCCAAAAACACAAGTACTCACGGTGAGATACCATAAACGATGACAAAGTATGATAAACTACTCAATATCTACAATTTGCATGAAGGAACACACTGAAAAGGGATAATATTGGTGAAGTCATATATATATATATATATATATATATATATATATATATATATATATATATATATATATATATATATATATATATATATATATGTTCAGACTATTTAAAATTGCAAAGTACATAAATTGTCAGAGTACATCAAAATACAAATTGTTTAAGCAAATTACAAGTAAAACCAACATTCCGGCCTTTCAATATCCAACTTTGGTAGCATCTTCGTCTGCAGCTTCAGGGTGAGGGGCATTAGTGACCCCGGCATTAGGATCATCGCTTAAAACCACAACCTCGTTTGGGGAAGGGATTGTCGGCGTCACCTGTGGGGTCGATATAAAACTGTCCGCAAGCTGCCTTTTAGTATCTTGCCTATCAGCATTCAATCCAGAATCGACCCCAAACCCTAGTTGCTCCAAACTGGCTCCAGCCTCTTCATCGGCATTGCCTTCCAGGTCGAAAACTACGACAGCAACACTAGGATCTGCTGGGATCATCTCACCATTAATATTTGCATGCCAAACACCGTCAATAACCTCGCAGTTGGCTCGGGAGCATTCGATGTCCATGTTTTGCTGGAGGAGGTAGCACACTTGCTCCATTGTGTTCTCGAAGGAAAATTAGACGGACTTTTTCCAGTGGCAACACATTTGTTGAGATTCTTCTTGAGAAATTGCCACGCCGGCTTCCAACTCCTTTACTTTAGCTTTAATGTCTTGAACTTTAGTCTTGAAAGCTTTAAAATGGGAAGAAAGATTCAACTCCAGCTGTACATACTTAGCGTTAGCAGTGAACAATTTCACCTGAATATCCATTTCGGCCCTCTCTAACCATCTTTTCTCTGATCGCTCGTCCGCTAGCTGTTCTTTCAAACTATGTACGCTTTCCTCCAGCTCAGCTATCCGGTTGCCGAACTCCTCCTTTGCCTTGCATGCCCCCCTTCTCGCCCTGCTTCAACTGTAACATCCCTGACGCTGATGAGGAGGAGGAGTGATTGCTGGTGCAAAAAGAGATGAGGCACGGACAAGGAGCGGCTCCTGGCAGGCTTCCAGCGGGAGGGGTATATGAATGAATCGAATACACACCGGAATGAGAGGGATCCAGAGGCTGTGTAGGTATAGGACTTTACAGTTGAGGATAATTTAAAGGAATTAATAAGTGCTACCTATATTAATAAGAGGCATCTACTTTTTGGTAGCCTATCATTTAAGAACTCCATAGTTAAGCGTGCTTAACTTGGACCAATTTTAGGATGGGTGACCTCCTAGGAAATGTGTGAGTGAGGACAAAGTACGTTGAAAAGTCTTGTGTTGGTTTGTGGGGACAGTCTTCGATCTTGAAAGTAGCCAGGCGTTACATCAGTCGAATAGTAACGACATCCTTCTCGACTAGAACACATATTGAGAATATCCACGAAACATGCGGCTAAAGAGAGAGGCTATTCCCTCCATCCCATCTTGCATGTCCTTTGTTTCGCTAAGTATGCTTTCCTCAAAAACAGAAAAGCGACCGGCCAAGATTTGCCTATCAGCCCTTTCATCGAGAGAAGTAGTGGAGGGGGCGCTTCACTACTTCTTGGAAGGTGGCTCCTCCTATATTTCACCACTTGTAACTATTTTTTCAATGGCCGAGGGGGAGAGGGCTTGAGGTATCTCGACCGGCACAATATTAGAAGCCTTGGCCTCTATAGTCATCTCGGGAGGAAGTACCTCGGTTGAAGCTAGCATAGGTCTAGCTTCAACCTCTCGAATCACAACCCCTTTGGTCATGGTGCAAGTTGGAGCAACAGGAGCCTTGGTCTTGTTGACAACAGTAACCTTCTGTTTTCCCTTAGCCTTTCTTGGCTCTCTGGGCTTCTCGGCCTTCTCCTGTTGAAAGGTTAATGCAAAATCGACCATCTTGGACTTCACTATATTTTTTGTAGAAAAATTTGTGAACCCAGTTAGCATTACGGGTAAGCATGACCCAACCCAACCCGCGAACCTGACCCAGCTCGAAGTTGATTTTGACGGGGTTGGGTTTTGAAATTAGACCCAGTGTATTTTAGGGATGAGTTCAGGTTATGCTTCGGGTCGTCCCAACCCGGTTTGGTGTCTTATATTTTCTTAAAAAGTATATGTTTTTTAAACAATTGTATATTGATAATAATTTTTTTTAATTTAATAGATAAAAATTTGTATAACATGATATTATATTTATAATGATATTATTTATTTTAAAATAAATATTACAAAATATACCTTAATTTAAGTTTTATACTTATTTTATTTTGCAATTTAACTATACATAATGTTAAGATTGATATATTGTGTTAGAAAGCCAGGTTGACCTAGTCTCGTCCCATATCTTTCGGGTCGGGTTTAGGTTTGAAAAAAAATGACCCATTCAAAATTTCGGGTTGGGTAGGGGCATATATAAACCTGTCTCAACCTGTCCCTTACTTACCCCTAGTTAGCATACCAGGTAATGCATAAGATACAAGATAACAACAAAAATCAAACTGATAAAATTCACATGCAAACACACCAAAAATTTGTTGGTACTCTGAAGGAGTAGTGCCAATAAGCTATATTGGCAGGGAATCTGGTTTTGCAAATTCTTTATTAATTCAGAAAAATGATCCCGGGCCCTCAACTCATTCGGGGTTAAATCACTCTCTCAAATTGTAAATTAGCTGGAATTTAGACAATAATAGCTGTACAACCAATACAGGGGAAACCTAGGTTCCGTTACATTTTTTCTCACACCCCGTACGACAAACAAAGCCTTCCAGCTTTCTTTGTGAGGGTGAAGGAAGAAGAATTTGTTTTTGTATTATTGATAGGACTATTCGAAAGGCTTCAGTAATGCTCGACCTTGGACACTACGGAGGGAGACTGAGGAGAACTTACTCTCATAAGTTTGGCAGATGGGGGAAAAATAATACAAAACAAGTTCAAGGTGCATACGACCCCCTCCTTGCTGTATAAGTTTTTAAATTCCACCATAAAAGCCCAAGAGTTGGGATGGAGTTGCGAGGGGGCGACATTGAGGAAGTTGAGAGTGGAAGCTTAACCCCAAGATGCTAAAAAGGTCAGGTACATTGGCAAAAAGTCAGGGTATAGGTAACCAGTCGTTGTGGCCACAATATCATCCAAGGGGGTCCCCATATTCTCTTTGGGCCTTTGAAAGCAGATCCTGTTGTCGTCTCCTGGCACCACCACGTCAAAGGTCATCTTGACGGCACCTCGGCTCAACTTTAAGCGACCCATTAGTGCATCCAATGCTACCTGATTGAAGCACGATCGAGTTCCAACAACCTCTTTATCTACCCAGTCTACATTAAGGTTCGTTGTATTGTGGTAGCCTTTGAGGCGGTCTCCACATTCCTCACATTTTCCCCATTTTCCTATCAGAAATATTGGAAGAATGGTCAGATTTGGCTGTTTGAGATACTCAGTTTAATGTAACCTCGGTGTCCTTCCTCATTGACGTGGCCACCTCGGACGTGCTCCCTGGTCCAGAAAGGATCCTCATCAAATCTGGAAACTATACCCAAGCCTTGGCATACTCCAATACCTTATTAGAGCCGTACGGCATCCCCATAGCCTTCAGGTGACTTCAGCATTTTTCGAGAGCCTTAGGGCAGATAATAATCTCTAGTGGAGGTGGCCCTTTTGCCTCAGCTGTCATTGGCCGTTAGTCTCTCCTCCTCGTGGTACTTACCCTTTCTCCCTACCTCAGATGGCAGTCCTCCCACCAGGAGCGGCAAGGGCAGCCGAAGAACCGACATAGCCTCTGATGCCCCCACGACCCTCGGAAGACCTTTGCTGGTCAATGGGTTGAGATGGAAGGAGCGCCTGATACCTAAATAACCAGTTGGCGATGAAGCCCGTCGGGCGATTGCCACGACTGCCACAAGAAGAAGATGAAGCGTTGCATCTGTGAGAGTCCATCTTCGACGAAAGAAACAAAGAAAAAATATGTATACACACAGTGCAATGCAAGAAAAGACTCAATAAAGAAGAAAAATAAGGATGAGGACATTACCTTAATTTGAAGAATAAAAGGATGCTGGAGAAGTGAACGAAGTGCTAAAACTTTTGCTAGAAAGGAAGTTGCAAAGTGCATAGAGAAATTCTTGCGAAAGAAAGAAGGCAACAGTAAAAGTAAAAGTGAACTGAGTAAACGGCAAAAATAACAGTATATAATACATGGGCCCATATCATTGTTGGGCCCAAATACACAAAAATTTGAAAGACAGTGCAAGAATTCATGAAATTGCCAAAATCTCTTGGAATTCGAAGGGTCGTGGGTTTCAAGAATTTGAATCATTGTGCATTTAATGCACCTCGGTCGTCTCAAAGATGCGGTGAAGTTGTCTGACAAGATGAAAAGACATAAACTTAATCGTTTGACTCCAAATAACCTTAAGCCAGCAAGGTTTTTCGCTAAAAACCTTACCGGCTTAGGGGCAACATCAATCTGGAAGCCATTCTAGATTTTTAAGCCGACAATGCTTTTTCTAAGCATCACCGGCTTGGGGGCTACTATTTTGGAGGTTACTTAGACATTCAGTCTTGAGTCGGTTTGCTTGCTACTTATCCCGACTAGCATAGCCACGTATATCCTAGACAATAATTCCTCGCCATCCTGGTCCAAGTTTATGCCTGCCCCGGTACGGCGTGGAAAGTGCCTAACAGCAAGGAAAATGTGTAATGAGGCACTCAAATGCATGATGCCATATGGCACCCAACCTTAACGAAATTTCTCTTCAAAACACTCTATATAAAGAGCTCCACACTCATAAGGTACACACGCTCTCTCTTATTCTCACTCACTCTTGCACCCTTATTGACTTAACCATCAGAGTCCTTGTAAGTGCTACTACCGGAGACACTAACGACCACTGTAGGAGTTTACCGAAGATCCTTCCTTATGGTCACCACACAACACGATTGAATCATATGATTTCGACATGTGTACAATAAATAAAAAACTTCTAAACAAGATACTAACATTGATATCTTGTTCTTTAATGTATTTATCCAATTTTTTTTATTAACATGAGTTTTTTTTGGGTATTTTTGATAAATTTTGCGTTATTCTTATGAATTAATGAAAGACCTGTGGTTTGATACATAAAAAATTATTTATTGTGTTTTTTAGACAGGTGAATTGGTTCAATAACAAATATATTTTTTTTCATAAATTTTTTATTTTATTTTTCTAATAAATGTCTTCAACTACTGTGTGAACCTTTTCTTTGAGCATGTTTTGGTCATAACTACTTAAAAGAATCTCTTTCAAACATGTCCTTGTTCAATTTTCTTGAATGACCATTTTAATAATTCCAACACTTAACACTTTTTCAATTTTTCTTAACCTCTTGCATACTTTTCAAGTAATCTTCCCTATTCATAAAATGCACCTCTCAACTTTGCTTTTTTTTTTTTTCTCTCTCAAAAAGTCTAACAATAACATTACTTAAACTTTTTTTCTCACACCCTAAACAGGCACAACCCAGACAACCCCTAAGTCAAGTGACTGCGGCTTGACAACAATGCTCAACTAGCCAGGGGTAGCAAAGTGGGTCAACCCGCCCAGCCCCGCCAAAAACGAGGCGGGCGGGTTGACCCGCCGGCAAGGAATGGGTTGAAGTGTTCAACCCACCTCGCTTAGTAGCGGGTTGACCCGCAAAAAAAAAATGGCGGGGTCGGTGGGTCATTAAAAAAAACGGGTTGGTAGGTCAACCCGCTAAAAAGGATTGGTGGGTTGAATAGGGTGGGTTGACTTGCCCTACTTTCAACCACCATTTTTTTAAAAAATTTAATTAAATTTAAATATTTTTTGTAACCATCCAATTAATTTGGATTAAATAAATTTTATTTTAATAAATATTAAATTACTTGAAAACAAATAATACTTCTCATTCAAAAGTATGAGATTATATTTTTAAAAATTATTTACATGGTAATCATCCATTCATATAATAAGTAATTATTTATTTAGTCAAAATTAACTTCAACACTTCTCATTCTCATATCTTTCAAATTGACAGCTTTCATATTTCTTGAAACAAAAGAAAGAAAAATCTTAAATAATGAAAAGATTATTTGATGATGTTTCTTATTTGATTTTCTTTTCGTATACCATTGAATTATATTTAATTACAAGTATAACTAACTTGTATTCACATTCAATAAATTTCTATCCATGTATTAATTGAATAAGATAACCTTAGCTTAATATGTTTTATACATGCTAAATTAACAAGTATTCTAATTCCACCTTCCAAGTTCAAACATGAATATATAAGATCTTTATTATAAATTCATATGTATCCCAAACTAAGTGTGGAAGTGTTCAAAACTTCAACAAAATTGCTCAAAATTTCAAATCTATAACAACACTATACTTTAACACCATAATTCAAAAATTGTTCAAAAATCAAAACACATATTAATTCAATACAAACCAAGTATAAATTAGTCCATTAATATCACAATTCAAAAATTGTTCAAAACAGTCCTTCAACTTTAACTTCAACTTCAAAAACACAATAAACAACACTTCAAATCAAATTATTCATCATCTTCTACATCAACCACATTAGATGCACCCCTAGAAATGGTTGACTCCACTTTTGCATCTTTGCCATTTTCATCCTCCTCATCTTCATCTACATAATTTAAAGTAAAAAATAGTTATCAAAATAATTTAAACAAATAATAAAAATAAAATCACAATACATTAAATAAATTACCATCATTAAAGCCATGCAACCAATTATGAGAACAAATTAATGCCTCCACATTTTTAGACAACAGACGACTTCTATACTTGTTATGAATTCGAGACCCAATACTAAATGAAGATTCAGAAGCAACAGTGGTAATGGGATGCTTAACAAGTCTTAAGTCATTACTGAAAGATCCGAGAACCAATGTCTATTATTTTTCCACCATTGCAATACATCCATTTGTTCCACTTCCATAAAATCGAAATCCAAAGTTAGTTCATCCAAATAAATGTCAAGTTGAGTCTTTCCAGTTTTGTTAGCCGCTTGATGCTTGCGCATTTTAATTCCTAATAAGATAGTAAAACAAGCAATAGATGAAATAAAAAAACAAGTTAGAAATATACATAATCAAAAATAATAAATAATAAATAATTGAATTTGGACTTTGCTTTGAAAACATATAATAACTTACATCAAAGAGGCTTGGTTTGTAAGGGAGAGACTCATTTGCCACACTAGATGATGAGAGTCAAGTAGTCTTTGGAGCATTAGAAGTAGATGTAGAACCTTTGGAAGAATATTGGGAAAACAACATGTACACTTTTTCTTTACTTCCTCCAATTTCATTTCCCAAGTAAGTGGATCTATCTTTTCATAATAATAACCCAATGTTTCCAACTTCATCCTTGGGTCAAAAATTGCACCAAATGCAAGCACAATACAATACTTGTCCCAATATTTCTCAAATTTCACCATCATCATTTCAACCATATGCTTACTGACCTCATCCTCATCTCTTGCACTTTCCATTAACAGGCATTGGATTTTCCAAACTTGTAAAAAATACAAGTTGGAAGTAGGATAACTTGTGCCAGACATCAAAGTGGTAATATCATAAAAAGGCAACAAGAATCTACACATTTTTTCTGATCTTTGCCACTCTTCCATTGAAGGACAATATGTATAATTTTCATCATCCAAATGTAGAATTTTAAACACACGTCGATACTTAAGAACACTTTTAAGCATCAAATAAGTTGAGTTCCATCTTGTAGGAACATCTAGACACAACCCACTAGATACATCAATATCACAAATTTTTTCAATGCATTGCTTGAATTTTATCATTCTACTCTTTGAACCTTTCACATATTTGATGCTCTCCCTAATTTTATGCAAAGCATGAGTGGCCACCTTCAATCCTTCTTGAACAATCAAATTTAAAATGTGTGCAGAACAACGTACATGAAAGAATTCACCATCACATAACAACCACTTTTGTTATACAAGCTGACTTTTCAAAGTTTTTTGCATAACATCATTGGCAGAAGAGTTATCCAATGTGATACAAAAAATTTTCTTCTCTATTCCCCAATCATGCAAAAATTCATTAACTTTCTTAGACAACTCAAAACCGGTGTGAGGAGGAGGCATATGACAAAAGTTAAGAATCTTGCTATTTAACTTCCAATTTGTATCAACAAAATGAGCAGTCAAACTAATGTAACCCTTAGTATTACAAGATGTCCATAAATCAGAACTTAAAGATATCCTACTGGGAATGGAAGCCATTTCTTCTTTAAGCTTTGCCTTCTCTCTCATATATATTTTCAAGACATCGGCTTTAGCGGTATTTCTAGAAATAGGAATTGCATCAGAATTCAAATACTTTATCCAATTCCTAAGCTCTTCATACTCAACAAATTTGAAGGGTAAATCATGCTTAAGGATTAAAGCAACATACATATCCCGTGATACCATTTGATTTATCTTTCTAGACTTCAATTTTCCTTGCATGTCCATTATCATTTGACCAACATCTTCAAATTTAATTTGCTTACATCTTTCAATATGACGATTTAAAGATGAGGTCCTATATCTTTTACCACCAACTATATACTCTTGTTTACAAGCATTACATCTTGCCCTTTCTTTTCCATCATCACCTACACCTATCTTAGTAAAAAACTTCCAACAATCAAATGTTGTTGACTTAGCTTTTTGGCATTAGGTTCAATAGATTGAGATTCTTCTTCAATAGCCTCAATTTCATCATCATGAACATCATTTGGAACTGATTTATTAATTGAATCCATTCTAAATCAAACTCTTGTTTGAAATTAAAATAAAATTTGGTTATATCATCAATTCACATTATATTAATAACTACTATATTAATGAGATGAAATCAGCCACAAAACATATGAAATAAAAAAACCAGCTAATATTACAAATTTTGAAGAAATAAAGCATCCTCTGTTTTCTATTTTTCTTCATTGACCTGGCCTAACACTAATGGTGTAATGTTCCTTGCAATTTTATAACTAACCAAATTAAATTTTTCTCATTTTCTACTTTCCTCACAGAACAAATCCACACAACCACAGAATAGACCCACAAATCAGTAAAATCACTAATCAATAATGGTAACAATTCAAACAAATCAAATCCAGCCAAAAAAAATACATGAATAAAATTAACAAAAAAAAGCAAGACTAAAAATGGTTAAACGGACGTACTTGTCCTCCTGTGTGTCCAGATCGAAAGGCGAGAGTTTCCTGCGCCTGGGTGTGACCTGTGTGGGAACTGGGAAGGCCAAACTCCAAAGGCGGAAGGGAAGCCGAGAAGAGGGTCCTCGTGCTGCACTACGAGCGCCGACGACGACGGAGTGGTGAAGCTGACGACGATTGGGAGCGCCGTTGACGAGGGTAGAGCAGCGTCAGACTTCAATGATTGGTGGATTGAGAGCGTCTTTGGGATGGGTCTGTATGTCACCGAAACCGACGGGCGGCGGCTTTGTTAGGTGGTGTTAAACAAAAGGGCTGGATCCAAGAAGGGGAGGGGGTGAATTGAATCTTTCAAAATTTTCAAGAATCCCCAATTTCTTTTCAATTATGAATAACTAGATTTTTCAAAAACTTTGAATCTTATTGATTTGGTTATACAAATGAAATAGAATTGGATCAATTTATCTTGAACTTTTCTATGCAAAGATCTTTATGATTTTAAATACAAGTGATCAAGATACAATATGCTAGCAAGAGAGTAAAGGAAAGAGAGAGAGAGGAAACAATATTTATACTGGTTCAATCACTACCACTGTGATTTACATCCAGTTTCCAATCAAACTGATTGGTGTTATCACTAAGTAATTCAAATGTTTACAAACACAAGAATTACTATCAAACAAATCACACAATTAAGTTTCTTGAATCCTTTCAAGAAAAACTTGAATCCTTTTCTTGTGGAACCCTACCATAAGGAAGATAAAAGAGACACCCTCTCAAGAAAGAAAATCAATTTAGAAGAAGGTTAGATATCACCTTGGTTTGTGATAGATGGGAAACAATGAAGAACCAATCAACTTTATCCAAGTAAAGACTTTTCTTTATCCTCAAGATTGATCCATGATAAGCTTTTTGATCTTTAATCTAAAACTTGTAGTGGAGTAGAAGAATAATATGAATTTTCTTTAGAAAAGCTCTCTCTCAAATTTTGAAAAGTGAAGTTGTAGAAGTGTTGATAAAAGACTCACAAATGTTCACTTTATATAGAGAGTTTACTGGTATAACTAGTTATTTAACTTGTAATCAGTTATTTTGTTATTTGAAATCTGGAAAATGAACTTTGAATGGGTTTTAACTAGTTATTTCTGTTTATAACTAGTTAAAACAGAGGCCATTCGAATTTGCCTTTACTGGAATAACTGGTTACATAACTTTGTAACTAGTTATTTTCATATAGGACAAAACAACTTTATATTATGTAACTGGTACAGAATTATGTAATTGGTTACTGCTAAAATAACTGATTACATAATGTTGTAACTAGTTAAAACAGAAAACATGTAATTGATTACATATTGATTTAACTAGTTAAAACAATGTATATTTTCACTGTTTACACAAAATTAAACGATTTTAATCGATTACAAAGCTAACTTAATCGATTAAATGGTTCTTTAATATAGGATTGAAGTGTTCTAAAGTTTTAATACAATGGCTTTCACTTCTTATCAATTTAAAACTTAGTTTTATCCAATTTTAGACTTATAAAAATATATTTCTACTTTGTTAACCTTTAATTCTTAAATCTTGAGCTCATTACCATCAAACCATTAAGGATAGAGATAAATCATGCAAGACCACACATATACACACATGCATAAACACACATTACAATTTTACACTCATCAAGAGGCTAAATCATCAAAACTATATTAATTTTCCTTAGGGCAAGAGTAATCTTTTTCTTGCTTCTTCAGGTGGAACCAGAACCAACACGTCAGGGACTGAGGGTGAGGGTTGAGCGTTGTGTTTGTCAGTTTGTGTCAAGAGTCAACGCAAAAAATAGTGAATGAGCGATACTAAGTATTGGAACAAACGAAAAATCAGAAATTGTTTAAAGCAAAAGGGGAAAACATTTTTTTTTTTTAAAAAGGTGATCCACGGTTTGGCCCGCTAGGTTAGCAGGTTGGGCAGGGCAGGCTTCAACAGGTTGACGAGTTTTGTTATCTAACTCACTCCGTCAAATTTGGCGGGTCAAGCAAGTAGACCCGTCGAGTCAAACCCGTTTTGCTATCCCTACAACCCGCCCAATTTTATCAACCAAGCAACCAACACAATCACTTATTATATCTAAACAAAAAATAGCTCGCATCCATTCCTACATACATAAATGGACAATTTCACTTTAACGCCATCTTACATTACCGCAACGCAAAATTAAATAAACAAATAAGCGTACAGTAAACAAATTGTTGGCACAGCATTTCACTTGGGCAATAAATAATTAGAAAGGCGAAAATGCGAGCCAACCGGCGTCATCATCTAGAAAACGACGTCATCACATAAGTCTTCCCACTTGCACTCTCTCACGCAATCGCCGGTCGCCGAATCTTTCTCCGCATCCGCAACTACCGTCGTATTCGCCTTCGCTCGTTCACCGATGGATCGGCCGGCGACCGGAGCAGCCGTGGACATGCCGATCATGCACGATAGCGACCGCTACGATTTCGTACGCGATATTGGCTCAGGGAATTTCGGCGTCGCCAGGCTTATGAGGGATAAGCACACGCAAGAGCTTGTTGCTGTCAAGTATATAGAACGCGGAGATAAGGTTAGTGTGAATCATTGTTTTCTCAGAAAAAAAAAAGGTTTGCAAATTTTTGGGGCGAAAGGATAAAAAGAAAAAGAATAAAATTCACGCGTTCATTTTTCTTTAGTTGTTGTCGGTTGTATATTGACGCTGACGTATGATGCTACTTTGTTGTACGATGTTTTGGGTTTCTATTTTTGTTTCGGTTCGTGTGAAAGGTTTTTTATGTCATTTTTTTTCTGCCATTAATTTCTCTCGGTCTGTTTCGTTAGTTTTGGTGACGTATATGGTTGCTGAGTATGGAAAATTTGCGTAGCTCAGCTGGCTCCTGAAGCCAATGACCAGTTAATGATGCGTAGGGAAAACGGAAAGAGAGAATGCTAATCAATTAATCTTGTGCTTTTTCGGTTTTCTTATTGAGTACTGGTAATTCAATTCTCATCCATGTGGCAATTTAGTTTATCTTCCAACCTTTTTTTATTTATAGCTTTCTGCTGTTATTGTTATTTTTTAAAAAACTAAAATAAAATCTTGTACTCATGTCTTGCTACATAATTATGTTTAGAACTGACTCAATTGATGATAAGATAAGGTTGATTGGTGAGGAGAGGCCGCTGCAAGAAATAAGGTGACTTATTGTTCTGATGATGGGGTGATGCTATAAAGTTTAAGTGGATAAGTGGGGATCTGGTGCATATTGTCTGTCTGATTTGTTTTTGGTTGTTCTGATAGTGCACTAGATTAAGAGTGGAGTTTATGGAGTGTGAGACATAAAATGATAAAATCATTTGCGTGTGAGCTTAAGCTGTTGGGATAGTGTTAGATATAAAACCATTCATGTGCTTTCACTTAATAGCTTGAGCTTTCGGAATAGTTGGTTCATGACATGGCGTTGAAGCTTCTATAACCACGTGGTCTATAGTTTGGTCCTTATTATCCCATTCTTCTAAATGAAAGATAAAATTCAACATGAGGTAAAGTGGGCCTCTGCATCGTCTATGCTTCAAGCCAAGAAGGGATTTTGCACGAGATGTGTAGTCAAATGTTGGACTGGTTTAGGTGGTGAATCCATATCATGTGGTTTAAGTAAATTTTAGGTTTACAGATTCATGAAAGGAATAGTGAAACAAGGAAAAAAATTTGGTGTCCTAAATCATACTTTTGATTCAAGTGTGATCTTTTAGATTGACCTTTATTGTGTTGTGCAATGTTTGTTGCCACTTTCTTTCTAATTCTAGTTGATGAAGCATTAGACTAATCTTTTTCCTTTCATTCATTGTGTGTCACAGATCGATGAAAATGTCAAAAGAGAAATCATTAATCACAGGTCTCTAAGACATCCTAACATTATCAGGTTTAAGGAGGTTGGTATATTTTTATATTTTATGTTCAGAGGAGGAAGAATCATATTTATGGAAAATGTTTTATGAAATTTCATTCAGGTCATTTTAACACCTACTCATCTGGCCATTGTAATGGAATATGCATCTGGAGGAGAACTATTTGAGCGGATTGGCAATGCAGGGCGTTTTACTGAGGATGAGGTTCTTATACAATTTGTTTACTTTTGCTACACCAATCATTCAGTCAGAAGAAATTTGTGCTAGTTATCTATTTCCTGAGTAACTATTATTAACCCATTGTTTGGCCATAGGCTCGTTTTTTCTTTCAGCAACTCATATCTGGGGTCAGCTATTGTCATGCAATGGTAACTGATCTCTTTCTCCCCCACTATCTGATATAAATTGTATTTAACCTATGCTAGAATGTAGTATAGGCAATGCATCAATCTTCTGAGTATTATGTCTGATGTATCATAATATGTCTCCTCATGAAGGAAGTGTGTCACCGGGACTTGAAGTTGGAAAACACTTTGTTGGATGGAAGCCCGGCACTCCATTTGAAGATATGTGATTTTGGATACTCCAAGGTAGTGTTTCTTTGTCACAAGCTTTTCATGGTGTGAGTTCCATGCTTATATATTTTATTGGGATGTGTAAGCTCTGGTTCAGTAAGTTTACTTTTCAATGATGCTTTTGTCACAAATTCAATTACACCTTTGTAATAGCAATTCAGGCTCCTTTGAAAACTTGCATATCTGCAAATTACTTCCTCCATCAGGTTGTTCTTTAGTTTTCTTATGAAGCCATTTGTTCTACAGATATAGACTACTGTACTGGACTTGGGTAACTAATTCCTTAAGTTACTAAAAGGTGCTTTTAGTAATTTTTGTTATTGGAAAGGGACAATTGTGCATGACTATTGCGAATTTTGATAATCTGAACTATTTAATAAGTTTGTGCTTGATCCATTCATTAGAATTTTGCTTATCCCAAGTCTAAGTGATAGAGTGCTAGACCAGAATGTGGGCTTGAATTTTGAAAGGCTTGGGATTTGGAAAATTTATGTTCATAAGAAGAGGAGTTAAGGGTGTAGGGTGAATATAGGGAAATGCAGGAATAGTGTTTTTTTTGTTTTAGAGAGAAAATAACTCTTATTTTCTTAGGAGTTGATGCTTTTTAGGTTGTAAAGAGCTTAGGCTCCATTTTTGGTTCTTAATATAGTTCTCTTACTAGTTCTTAAGAATCCTGTCAATTGGTTCGACTTGTCGAATACTAGTCTGTGGAAGGCTGACTCATGCCCCCCAAGATGGTGGATAAAGTAGAAGCGTTGGAACTTGGAAGCCAAAGTTGCCGCATTCGAGGATTTGGTGAAGCTTTCCTTGGTGGAATTTAAGCAATCACTTCTACAGTAGATGAGTAAGGTGCTGGACAGAAGCTTGTATGATGAATGAGGTAGTGGAAGCAATGGGGGGAAATTTGTTTCAGGTTGGCGATTCCATCGATGAGTATCGTATGGCAGTGGAAGGTTGAGCTTCCCTTAATTGATGGTATGGATCCCGTTGGGTGGATAACCAGGGCAGAGACTTATTTCGAAGTTCAAAATACGTTGGATGAAGTAAAAGTTAAGCTGGCTAAGCTAAACATGGATTGTTCTCCCATCCACTTACTTATTTTGTTGAAGGAGACCGAATGGCATTAGTCTTGGAGGAGATTGAAGCAAGTGCCAATAGAGTGCTATGGAGGTCGCCATTACAACAATCTGTTTGAAGAGTTGTTCGATCTTTGTCAAATGAGAACAATTGAGGAGTATATTGTGAACTTTGAGTTCATCTCGTTGTAAGTAGGATGGTTACTTTGTGAGTGGCCTTCGGCTAGAGTTGAGATGTTGAGTTTGAGCTTTTAACCCACGCAATTGATGTAATATGATGAAGCTTGCTCGTGATTTGGAGGTAGAGGTGATGGGTACAGTGGAAAATTTGGCCAGCTTTGGTTTCTGATCGTAGGGAGGTTTTTCTAGTGTTTATCCACAAAATTATAAAGGTACTTCATTGTATAGAGAACTAGAGCTACCTAGTGCTTTGAGTTGCCCAATATTTAGGGTGTGGGCTAATGGGTCAGACCTGACTTTACCAGAATACAGCAGGTTGGAGTGCAGGGTAAAATGGTCTCTTCAATTTCATCGTCAATCTAAAACTTATGTTTTTGTTGTGGCAAGAAATTTCACCTTTTACACCAATGCCCTGAAAGGCAATTACGACTGCTTGTTCTTGGAGATGATGAGATTGTGAATGAGGAAAGGGAGATTGTGGCCATTGAGGTGTATGCAGTTGAAGAAGAGGAAGCTCTTGAATGTAGAACTATGGGCTTGTGCAGGCTTACCCATGGCATATTGAACAAGGTATAGAGTATGAGAATGGAAGGTAAATTGAATGGGATCACAATAGTAGTGATGGTAGATAGTGGATCATCACATAACTTCATTTCTCCTAAAGTAACTGCTGCTCTTGAGATACTTATAAATCCAACTCATGAACTGGGCATTCGGTTAGGTGATGTCATAGGGCCACAACTAGAGGTAGATGCTCCAGTTTTAGCATTCATTCAATTGGGAGATGTTGATATTCATATTGATGCTTATGTGTTGGATTTAGGAGGTTTGGATGTGATATTACGTGTATCTTGGTTAAATGACTTGGGAAAGGTGGAAATGGATTGGGGAGAGATGGCTATGAACTTCATGCATCATAGTAGTCTAGTTCAGCTTAAAGGGATGGGTAATAATGTAGGGATACCACATAGAGGTCTTGACTAAACCCATGATCTAGCATTATTTCATAGTTTATTGCAGTAGTTAGTGATGAAGGATGTGCAGTGTGGACTGGTGTCAAGTTGAAACTGAATCACTGGCAGTTGCAGAACCAAATTTAAATTCTATTCAACAGCAAGAACTTTTGAGTGTTCTTGACAAATTTGCAGAGGTTTTCAAGGAGGTGATGGATTGTCCCCATAGAGGGAAATTGAATATGCAATCCGAAGCAGGGCCTGTAATTGTAAGGCCTTATCGCTATCCTAATTTGCACAAGAATGAGATAGAAAGATAGGTGGCTGACTTATTCCAGAAAGGGGAGTGATTAGATGTAGCTCAAAGGTCTTTTCAGGTCTAGTGATATTGATTAAAAAGAAGGATTCCGCTTGGTGTATGTGTGTTGACTATCGGGCCTTGAATAAGGTGACCATTCTAGATAAGTATCCTATTCCGGTAGTGGATGATCTGTTAGATGAATTGAATGTAGCATGTTATTTCTCGAAGTTGGATTTAAGGTTTGGATATCATCAAATTTGGGTGAGGGAGGGCAAGATCCATAAAATGACATTTACGGCTCATGAAGGACGCTATAAGGACCTAGTTATGCCTTTTGGATTGTAGAATGCCCCAGCTACCTTTCAATTTGCAATGAACTAGATTTTTAAGCCTTACCTAAGGAGATTTGTGCTAGTATATTTTAGTGGCATCCTTGTGTTATGGTAAGGAATGGCAAACACATTTATTGCATCTTCAGCAAGTGTTGAAGAATAATCACACTTTGTAGCCAACAAAAAGAAATGTACTTTTGGAAGGCAACAAGTGAAGTATTCGGGTCATTCAATTTCAGATTTAGGAGTTACAGTGGACCCTGCAAAGGTGAGAAGTGTGATGGAGTGGTCAATCCTTATAATGTCAAAGGGTTGAGAGGATTTTTGGGGTTGACCGATTATTATAGGAAATTTATTTAGGGGTACAGGAAGTTATTGAGGAGAGGATGCTACGTGGGAGGATGAACTGAACTTGTGCAGTCCATTAGTGCTGGACCAGAATGTGGGTTCTAATTCTGAAAGGCCTAGAATTTGGAAATTGTATGTTTGTAAGAAGAGGAAAACTAGTGAGGGAGAGAATTAGGAGAATGATAAGGTGGCAGGTTGTTTTCTTTTAGAGAAAGGAAAAGAAAAACTCTTTCTCTTAGGAGTTGATGCTCTGGTTCAGGTTGTAAAGAGCTCAGGCTCCACTTCTGATTCTTAATAAATTTCTCTTATCAGTTCTTATTTCTGGAATCCTAACAATAAGCATGTTAGGTTGTCTGACATGTTTGGCCCTTGATGGAAAAACTTATGTTTTGTCAACCCCATGCATAAGGTGATAATCCATTTTAGTGGAAGCAAATTTGAATTTGCAATGTTCTGATCTTTGAACTTTCTTCTTGTGTTTATGTTTCAATGTTTCACATACAGGGGAACAACAAAATTAAAACTATGAAATGTTTCCTGGTGATTTTATTGATTCCAAAATCTGTAATTCGGAATGAATGAAAGGGTTCGCTTTGACCGTTAAGAGTAGATAACCCGTTTCCCTTGTCTTTGTTTCTATTGCATTCTCTCTTATTGTATCCCATTTTGTTCTACGATATTTGAGACTCGCCATCAATACATACCTCGATGTAGGTTCAGGGTACTCCTTTGTTCTTGAGGCATCTGATCATTTAGCTGTTGCACACCTTGTGGTGTTGTTAAGATAATTCAACTTGTATTTGTGTCGTATAGTTTATGGTGCATTGTTATTAAAATGGAGCTTCCTGTTTACATGCAATGACACCTTGAGGTCCTTAAATAGTTGGATTTTTCTTTCATCCTTTTTATTTATCAATTCAGTGTCTTCCTGGCTTGTAAGCACCTACATATTCATTTTTTGATCTAATTTGGGACTTCAAGCATAGATCACCATTGTATTCTAATTTATTTTAAACAATTTGAGTTGTTTTGATCAATTGCTATATCTTACTAATCTAGTAGATTTTGTTATTGGCAGTCTTCGGTGCTTCATTCGCAACCTAAGTCAACTGTGGGAACTCCAGCATATATTGCTCCTGAAGTATTGCTGAAGCAAGAGTATGATGGCAAGGTAGAGTACTTTTTAGTTTCATAGTCTTGCTATTTTTCTGTATTAATCTCATAATTTGATGGCAATAATTTGTGGGCAATTGAGTTATATTGACTTATCCGGGAATAAGGAGCTAAAGCAATTTTTTTTTAACCTATCTGTCATCACCGACTCCATTGGTAATTTTTTCCTGTCTCTATTTGTTTCTTTTCTGGTTGTCATCTACACATAGTTCATATCTTCTTGGCACTAACTGAACTTCTTGACTTACTTTAAAGTATTTATTTAAATATCTACTTTATTAAAATTATAAGAGAGCAGGAGATAATTGTTGGTCCTGCATCTTTTTCTCTTAAAAAGTTGAAAAGGTCCATAGCTTATTAAGATTTTTTTGTTGATAGATTAATGAAAAAAATGAACTTTTCCCCCCCTCTTTTGATCTTCATTTAAGTCCTTTTGTTATTCTGAACCTATACACGTAATCTTGTACTCACTTTCAGTAATTGAAATCAGGAATGAATCATAGTAGTCAATAGCACGCTATAGTAAAGCAGGCTTGGGCCACTATAGGATTCAAATAGCATAGCAGCCATTGTGGCCGCAATAGTGGCCAAAATAGCGGATTTTTGCTTGCTATGGCAGCACTACCATGATATAGGCATCAAAAACCCATTTTTACCCCTAAAAAAAAATGTTTAGGGTTCTTTGGGGTAAAATTGTGATTTCTCCCCCATTTTCTAATGCTTTTTTTCGCTTTAGAAACATAATAGGATTTGAAACCTTGACTGTTCTACAAAAAGTTACCTTTAGTAGACGTGATTCACAACACAACATTATGGTGTCGTTTGATTCATGTAGCCAATCTCACCTAATGGGAAATGGCTTGGTTGTTGTGGTTGTTATTGTTGTATGCTTTGTCATATTTTTAATGTGCAATATCACTAATTAAGCATCTACAGATAACCATGTATTCTTGAGTCCCACTTGTGTGATGAAATTGGATTGTACTGTAGTTGAACATTTCAATTATTTAATTTTGCTAGTATATATGTTGGGTATCTTAATGGATTTTTTTTAATGTTGTCATGTACTTAATGTCAGATTGCAGATGTCTGGTCATGTGGAGTAACCTTATATGTGA
Organism: Spatholobus suberectus; assembly: GCA_004329165.1. Lineage (NCBI taxonomy): Eukaryota > Viridiplantae > Streptophyta > Magnoliopsida > Fabales > Fabaceae > Spatholobus > Spatholobus suberectus. The sequence goes on along the minus strand of QUWT01000243.1, from coordinate 31,516 downwards.
TGCTAGTGGGATCATATCCTTTTGAAGATCCTAATGATCCAAAGGATTTCCGGAAGACAATTCAGGTTGATCTGATATTTAAGATATTTGCATGTTTTCTTTACAAGCCTCTGGTTGCATGAGCACAACCTGTTTTGGTTGGTTCCTTGCAGAGGGTTCTCAGTGTCCAGTATTCCATTCCAGACTTTGTTCAAATTTCTCCCGAGTGTTGCCACCTTATCTCAAGGATCTTTGTTTTTGACCCTGCAGAGGTAATTTCTATTTTCTAATAAATCACCTACTTCTGCGTATATACAATTTGAGGTACACTATACAATTCCTGAGGACTTTTGTTCTATAGATGCATTTTTATATACTACCATTACCAGGCTCCCACTTGAAAGTTTCGTTAGAAGTTTTTCTTTTCTTTTCTTTTCTTTTCCCAGCTCAAGCACTATATGAGCTGGATTGTTGAAGGAGAACCTTCATATTTGGTACACGCACACACATATATAATAGCCTTTCACATTTTCTAGGTCCTGAGCCACTTAGGTTTTATATCTAGCATCAGATAGGAATATCTACTGTTTTGATACCTTAATATTATACCTTTCATTTTCTAGGTCCTACGCTGCTGTTTAGATTTATAAATCTAGCATTGATAAGAATATTGTAGGCACAGCTGCATTCGATACTAAAATAAGAAATTGTGATCATAGACAGCAGGGAAAACTATTATGAATTGATCCTCTTAATTGTATAAGGTAGGGACTAACTTCCGCACTTGCTATTTTATTGATTTATGTTAACCTTATGGCTTTGGACATTAATTTGACAGAGAATCACTATTCCTGAAATATTGAAAAATGAATGGTTTCTGAAGAATCTTCCACCTCACTTGATGGATGAAAAGATCATGGGTAACCAATTTGACGAGTCAGATCAGCCCATGCAGAGCATTGATGCGATCATGCAGATAATTTCAGAAGCTACCATACCAGCTGCGGGGACCTATTCTTTAGACCAGTTTATGGCTGATAACATAGTAGATGATGACATGGATGAATTAGACTCTGACTTTGAGCTTGATGTAGATAGCAGTGGGGAGATAGTGTATGCCATATAATTTTATCATCGTCTGCATTTTAGAGACAGTATATTGAAAGGACAGCATCTGAATATCAACTTTATGGCCTTCTCACTTCTCAGAATCAAGGAAAGAGAAATGTGTGGAGACCGTATTTCCTGTAGATTGGATGATACACGAAGTTTATCATGTTAATATATATGTTGTATGCTTCTTGGAACTGCATGCCGAGGGGAGGAACATGATTCTTACACTCTAGAAGGATTGGTGGCTGAGAAATGATAATTACCCTTCCCGCTTTTCATGCTGAACACTTGGTTTACATCATATATATACATTAGCTTTTTGGTTGTCTCATGTCAGTTAAATTGGTGTCGGGATTCTTGTTTGCATGTACCTGCTTATGTACCCATACTCCTTGTGACCTTTCCCCTAGGAGTTCTTGTGTTTATCATGTGATCTAGCACATCTCATTCCTGTTTACCATTTCAGTTTTTTGCTTGTTTCCGTGGGAGCATTGTTGTACCTCTTGTCCTCTTCTATGCTGCAATGCAAGTCGCGAAGCTGTGAATGTAACTAAAAAGGATGTGATAAATACAACTCCCAGACGATTCTACAATAGTGTACTAGGATGGGGTGGACGGCCTTAGAATTTTATTTCCTGAACCAGTATTGATATGACTCGTCTCGTTGTACGTGGGGGGTATATATTTCGATTCCTTTTATTCTTAAATTGCCTTCTTTCCAATGGCATTTTTATGTGTATGATAAAATGTTTCATTTTACCTCTTGCTTCACGTGTGGAATAATTTCGGGTACAGTTAGATAACCACTTTAATTAAGTTTATATTTAATAAAAATTTTATCAAATAGAAGTTTATTTATAATTTTGATTGTGAGACTTGTTAATTAGAACTTATAAAGAATCATATGTTACTTTTATAAATTTAAAAAAACTATTTCAAATGTTTCATTAGTCTATTTTCATTATTAAGTTTATGTAACGTTTAGTTTGTTAATTTTGATGATTTGTTTTGAAACTTTCTTCAATGAATCTTACCCTCTGCAGACAATTGTATTGAACCGTAATTCATCTCCTTTTGAATACGGTGAGTTTATAAATATTAGCTTTCCAACATAAAAATGAGAATGATTTCCCCATATTAGTTGGATACTTGCAAGCCAATAGTAAATTCAATTCATCCACCAATATTTATGCAATTTTGCGGACTAGCGAAGCTGCAATGGAAGAATAGATCAAGATAACTCCTGCATAAGCAACCAAAAACATAAGATATCCTTATAACCCCATTTAGGTATCTTTTACCTGGTGTATCATGTTATCGTGACCATGCCATTTTTATTTATATATAAAATAGAGACTTTGGTTCCGTGAATATTTATCAAAAATTAATTAAAGCATATATAAAATGCAATACACGGCGATCTCCCTCTTTTTTTCAAATAAATGAGAATATATTGCACTAGTTGTTCACAAAAATATAAATGACCGTGCTAAAATTACACATGAAGTGTTCTTTCAAGCCACATTAATGCGTTATATTTACAGAATCACCTAACACAAACTCCTGCTTTTTTCACTACATCTACATGAAAATCGTTGTCCAATTTCAACATGATTCGGAGGCACCATCAATTTCAGGACACAAGTCTCAGGAATGAACTCCAGGAAGCCAATTTAAGTTGATCTCCACTGTAGATATCTCTATCTTCAAATTGGGAATGGTAGAGAAATTTTCCCATAAGGCAGCAATTTCTTCGTCACAAATCACACTTATTTTCTGCTTTAAATGTTCAAAATTAATGACGGAGTGTGGCAATTCACTCAGTTTTGAGCAACCCTTCATGTAGAGCTTCTTAATCATCTTCAGCTCACCAATGTCATCTGGTAATTTGGTAAGACTTACACAGTCTGAGATGTCAAGACAGCCTAGCTTGTTAAGCCCTTCAACAGAATTTGGCATCTCTACCAAATCAGAGCAGGAACATAGCCTTAGCACTTCCAAATTCTCCAGCTTTGCAATATCTTGTGGCAGTGCAGAAAGCCTGTGACAGTTGGTGATACTAAGCTTCTTCAATGGGGTAATGTTACACAGCCCATCAGGCAATTTAACCAGATCATTGCAATAGTCAATGCTCATCTCAACTAGATTTGGCATTGCATCTGAGATTTGGATCGAAGAGCTTTCGAAAGCCTGCCTTGTATTACACATATGAAGGGACAATTTTTGCAGATTCTTCAATATGCACAGGGAAGGGACTGAAACTTTCTCCAATCTGATTCTTTTCAAGTTAGATAATGAGCCAAGTAGCTCAAACTTGTTTATTTCAGAACGATGGAAACCATAGTTTGTGACTATCAGAACTTTAAGTTTACTCATCTTTTCTGTGAATTGCGGTAATGAGTACTGGCTAGAGTGAAGATTTAAAACCAGAACCTCAGCTTCTTCAGGTTGCATGTCACACCAATCTGAAGTAAACTTTTCATCTGCAAAAGCATCATATTTGACATCAATAATGGAAGATGAAGTATAACAGCACAGGAGTATTTCTTAGTAGTCCTTCTGTTTTCAAAATAGCTGTGAATTTAATTTCTTTTTCCAAAATATTTGTCTATACAACTAAGAATGCATTAATTACTTTTTTCTACCTTTATTCTTATCTCTTGATATCTCAATTAAGTAGAATGAGAGCACTTTATTAAACAATATGTGAGTCAACTTAAAAATAAAAAAACCGTGCTTCATTCCTTTCCCCTTCAAAACCTGACATCAAACATACCCTAAAAGACAATTATTTTGAAACTGGGAGTAGCATTTCTCATTAGTACGTGTGCATTCCCTATAATTTAGACAGAGAGAAACATACCAGTTGAAATAGACAATATGCGGGCACCAACTCCGAGCTGTTTCTGTCCTACCAACATTCCGAGGAAGAATGAGAACATACGGCCAATGATTCCTTGCTGATTCTGTCCTACCCACCATTCAGGACGATTATCTCCATTTAAGTCAACAATCAGCCTTTTTCTCTGTTCAAATGGTTCCTCTTCGCTTTGATGAATAGCTAGCTCTCTAAGGAAATCATGCAGCATAACAAAGTGGTTATTGTAGTACATGTCTGCCTCCTTTGCAACTTTCCTGGACAATGAGGGAAGAACAAAAACCCCAACAAGATGAACAATTTTATTTCTTTGCTACATAATGACAGGCAAAAAGTTACATATATCCATGCATTCTACTTGAATTTAAACTACTAAATTTATCCCAAGCATATATTATAGATACCTTTTTATGCATGTACTAAGTTCATCAACTATGTTGAAATTATAACATTTTAAACTTACATTACTTTCATTCTTGTGTAATAAGGAGGAGAGGATGCTAAAGCAATAGTGATGACAATTGTATCTATTTATCCACTAACCATCCAATCCGTTTATGCATAAATTCAACTAATCCACCCAATCATAAGAATAAAACTTGATGGATTGAATGCATTGGATCAACAATTACTATTGGTTCATCGTATTTTTTAAACCAATGGGCCAAGATATTGGATCAATGATGGTTATAGGAGCAAAGGACTGTTGCAGGTTCTTTTGAAACAATCTTTCATAAAGAAAGAGATTTTAGAGAGAATTTTCACAATGGTTAGTTTTTTTTTTTTAAATGAGTCAAAGAAAGGGTCAGATTTTTTAAATACATTTTTAAAGCAAACCAATTTACCAATAAGTTAAATGATAACAATTTCATTAGTTTTTATTATTTATGTGTTCACCGAAAATATGTTACACTTTTTTTTTTTGTAGCATTGAAGTTTGTTTTGAACTATTTTTAAAATAACTTTAAATCCTCCTTCAATATTTTCGTACTTATCCTTAAATACTTTTTGTATCAGCACAATGTCTATAAGCTTAATTAATCAAAAGTTCAGGATGCATTAAATAATAATGAAGTTCATATTAAAAAATGAGCTAAAGTATTTTAATATTTTTCTAAACTTTTGATTGGTTATTCCTAAAGGCATCATGCTCATACAAGAATTACTCACTAATTCTCCTATTTTCTAACTAAAGAAAGTATTAAATGTTTTTAATGTCTTCAAAATATTAAATACATTTACTTTTTATTTAATACTTTCTTTAAAAGTATTAAGATGATTTGGAGGAAGATATTATAGGAGAATACATTATTATAGTTGGTCATAAACATTTGTGTAATGAGAGAAAAAAAGAAGAAGCTCTTTTATTTCTCTTTTTACTTTATTTTTCTAGCCCAAAGATGTCTACTAAATACTAATAAACTTAAAAAAAAATGCTTCAAAAAATCTTTGATAAAGAAAAAGAAAATAATCAAATTATAAATCAACTAAACAAACAAAGCTCCAATTTTAAATTTATCTCAATCTCATTTAATTAAATGATATGAGTTCCCTCGTGTTTTCCACAAGTGAAACCTAAGTTATTAGCTTGATTGATTCACATACATCCCTATTCAAGCCATATTATTGTAAGAAAATGTTTTGGGTGCCTATAATGACCAACAGGGAGAAAGGGGGGGAGATGCCATGTACCTTGTAACTATGACATTAATCAAATTCCTGGTGGTTAAATCATGGACGATGGTCATCGCATTCCTACCATTTTCATCAAGGTTATACAGTTCTGCCCACATATCAATCAGGGCAGCAACAGGGATCCTTTGGTCTTCAGGAAATAGCCCTAGATCCATGAAGCACTCCTTTTCGTTATCCTCCAACAAATCTAAACTTTGTTGAAGGCGACAAAGCAAATCATTACTACCACTAGGCCCAGAATGGATTGACTTTGTAAACGCTCCTTCATATTTTGCCACACCTCAAAAGGCTGTTGACAGAGTGATCCAGCAGTGACCTTGAGTGCCAATGGTGAACCCTTACAACCTCTCACAATCTGCATTAATTTAAGTGCAACATAGTAAAATCAGTGAACAAGATAAAAGGCTCTGGTAACTAGGCTGTTCATATCCTAATGCAGAAGGATGAACATGACAAACAAACATAAACTTTCTGTATTGTTACATCTAATTATGTCTCACTGGTGTGAATGATATTGGAGAAGTAGAAGAGGAAGCACCTCGTGTACAAGATTTTCATCAGGCATGTATGAGCTCTTGTCATTCAGCTGTGCATAGTGACAGAAAAGGGATACTGCATGATCATGATCAAGTTTATCCAACTGGCATGGGGTGCCAAATCTTGGAAATGCAACCCTTGAAGTCACCAAAATCTTATAATCAGGTATCTGGATTTTGAACTTTTCGACAAGGGCTTCTGAGTTAGGCCAAACATCATCCAAGACCAACAATATTGGATTTTTCCCCACATGCCTCAACAGAACTCCCAATCGGTTAATTGCATCTTCATCGCTTTGAAACTCAGGCACCCGACATCCACAGTGTTCAAACAGTGTCTCTACAATGGTCTTCAAGTTGGGCGTTTTTGAGACGGTCACAAAGAAGATGTTTCCCCTGAACTTGCCTAGTCAAAGCAAAATAGCTTTCTAAACCAAACAGAATCTGAGAAAATATTCCATAATGCATGCCAGACATCACTATACCAGCTAGACTTGGAGAGTAATAGCTTAGGTCAACAATACATCATATGATGACTAAGATGTACACATAAAAAGTTTGTGTTTCAATCTCCAAAAAAACAGGGTTGACCAAGAAACAATGAACTACTAAATAATGAAATGGAAGGGAAGAGATATCAGTCCACTTGAAGTCTCTCTAAACTCAATACTCAACAACTACTACAAGCAAAAACAAAAGAAATCAAACACTTAGTCTACGTCATAATTGATGGAAAGAGATAGAATAAAATGAAATGAATTAAAATGGAATGAAATGAAATGAAATGGAACGAAATAAAACCTCCATTCTAGTGTTTACATGCATGTTAAGATGAAAAAGGAAGAAAATTTTCATTTCATCCCATTCCTCCAAAATTGGAAGAAAAGAAAAAAAAAATGAAGATAAAATAGGATGGAACACGTTCCATCTTCAGGAAACCAGGGTTTTAAAAAACGGTATGCAACTGCAATTTCAGTTGCAACATCAAGGTTTTTGGGGTTCCTTTGACCGCAATGCAACTGCAATTATCAAGTATCACGACAATATCAAGTAATTTCCCACAATGTCAAGTATCACGACAAAACTATGACTAGGACCGCAATTTAAAACCTTACACGAAACATAATATTCTATTCGACTCTACTCCACTCCATTCTATCTTTTTCCACCAATTCAAACATACTGTTATGCTGGTGAAAATAAAAGAGGGAAGGGAGTTAGAGTTAGTTACCTTTGACTTGAGGGTGCCAACAGATCTTCTTAGCCAGGGTGCTTTTCCCGGATCCACCCAAACCAGTCAAGACAATCACCGACACACCATCCTTGAGCAGGCCGATCCTGAGCTTGTTCATAGGCTCGTCCATTCCCATACACTCGGGCTCTTGGGGAGCCCCACTTAGACCCATTAACTGATACCCCTGGTACTGCCTGAAGTCCTCCTTCTTGAGCAGAATCTCGAGAATCTGTCTCACGCTCAACACGATCTCCATCAAGTCCCTCTTGTTCTGAGCCGACACGTTCACCGAAAGGTGCCTCTTCAGCGCCTCATCCTTCCTCCGAAGCTTGCTCTGGTAAAAAGGGAAGGACGCGACTCTCCAGAGACTGAATTTGGAACACTTGTCAACAAGCTGTTGACCATCTCGCACATGGTTCTCCAACTCTTTTATCTCCTCTACGGGACGATCCAACATGTTGTTGTACCGTTTCATCTCTTCCACGACGGGACTCAGAGACTTTAAGGTTTCTATGTTGCTCTCCAGGGTGGGTTTGAACTCTCGACCCTTGTTTACGGTTGCAATAGCCCCTTTCAACAGCTCCCCCATCACCGCTCCCACAGCACCTCCACTGAACAGATCTGCCATAACAACTAACCACTCTCACACCGCAACGATTGAAACTGTTGTTGTCTGGGAAAACAAATGAAGTTGTAATAAAGTGCGAGAAAGGTGTTATCGATCACCAAACACGGTTTTTCTTTGTTTGTTTGGTCTCTGTTATCTTCTTAATTTATACATCCATTTACGTTACCTAATGCTTATACTTCGTCGCATTTGCCAAGCAATTTACAGGAAAAGGAAAGGGTTTTCCTTTTCGCCTGTGTAATTGTAGTTTCAATTACAATTAATTCATGGAAAAGATTTGTTATTTTATGTTATAAAATAAAAAAAAAGTTTATGTACGAAGCTTTATATTGTTATTTAATTATAAATTACTGTATATAATAAATTTGTTGACTTTTATAATAATTAACTTAAAAGTCTTATTAACAATAATTTTTAATTAATTGATAGTGTAAATTTTTTTATATTAATAATATATTACTATTAAACTCATAAATAAAACTTTACATAAATAAATAATGGCTTCGGCTAACTTTTTACTAAAAACATTTAGTAGAAGAATAAGTGTGTAGTTCATAAACAATATAATAGTTTAATAAATATTTTGTTTCTTACATAAATTCTAAAGACGCGTATCAAAAAAACAGATAAATAATGATAAATAAATAAAACTTTACATGAAATCAAAGTGAAATAATTTAATTTAATTCAATTTTAAATTTTAAATTCACCATTTTCCAATTATAAAATGACTAAGAGATCGGGCCCTTACTGGCAAGGCTACGGTGAAGTCTCAAAAATATGGTACACCGGTGGTGAACAGTGTTTGACCGGTAATAACAGGTTACGCTCAAACATTTCCGGGAAAATTACTTGGACGAAATGTACCTCCGACGCGGAAATGCGAGGGACGCTAACGACGCGTTGAGCAACAAAGGGCGAGCACACATGAACTATGTATTGTAAGTGTGCGTTATGTTGTTGAGGGCAGTGTGGTTGTTTTGTGAATTACGAAAGAAAATTACTAAGAATTTTCTCATCATATAGACATATAGTTTCATTCCTTGCTGTGTTGATGAACCAGCCTTCCTGGCTTCTTTACAAATTTTCCTAAGTCTGCTTTGATAAAACTTGTTTGGTTGTTATTAAGTTGTTCATGGGCTTGTCTAATCTTCAAACACTCGACCTTGCTACTGATCATTTCACTGGACACCTTCCAACTTCCCTGTCCTATTGCCGCGAATTGAAAGTTTTAAGCCTTGCTTGCAATGGTTTTACTGGTTCTACCCATGAAAACTATGCCAACCTCACTTAACTTTTGTTTGTATCCTTGTCAAACAACATTGAGAACTTATTTGGGGAATTGTCTGTTCTGCAGCAGGGCAAAAATCTCACCACTCCTACCCTCACTAAGAATTCCATGGTGAGGAAATTCCAGAAAGCGTGACAGTAGGACTTGGGAGCCTTATGATTTTAGCGCTTGGGAACTGTGGTCTTAAAAGCTATATTCCTTCTTGGTTATTGAATAGAAGGAAGTTGGAAGTCCTTGACTTGGCTTGGAACCATTTAAATGCTATTCTTCCTTCTTTGATTGGTCAGATAGAAAATTTGCTCTACTTGGATTTCTCACATGATTTGTGCAAATGAGTCAGATGGACACAAGTGTTTGATGCAGGACTGAGCCGACTGGAGGTTGATTTGTAATCTGAATTAGATTATTTCATATTAATGTTGTTAAGAGCAATCTAAGTGGCCATTGGGAATTAGAAATTCTGATGTTTGTAGTTGATAACTTTTGAATTGTACATGACCAACTATATATGTACTCAAAATAACCATGCTCAGCTGCTATAACAGCCTGCATAATTGTATATAATTTAGCACGACATGCTTCCAGTTGATTCTTGTTTATCAGTCATGACAAAATTGTGTAGGGACTCGAATCAAAGTATTTCCTATAAAATTTAACACATTCTTGTGAAATTTTCAACAATTTCCTATAAAATATCCATATACAGTTTAAAAAACTATAAATAATATGGAAAAAATGAATCCAATAGTAAAAACCTACGGCAAATATTTCCTGCATAAAAAATTTAAATAATTTTTATTAACTCTCGTTAAGATAAGAGGGTAAGCAATGCATTGAATCATTGGGATTAATGTTCAGATATATTAAAGTACAACTGCAAGAAGTATTTTGTCTTCAACATTGTGCTTGGAAGGAAAGTCACAATTATCTCTAAAACTAACAATATAGGAACCACAATTTCCTCTGTCCCCTGCGATATATTAGCATCTTTGCCACGAAGCATCTGCAGCGCTGCCTCAAAATCCTCTCTTTGCTTGCAACCGTTGCTTGGTTGGTACTCTTGATGTTATGCAAACCACTGCGTATTCAACATCTGGTGTCTCATCAATATATTGCATAGCCTGCTGTGCTGGACCATAGTTGTTACAGCCTGCAAGCATATAATAGGGTCGTCAATAATAGACAACACCATGTTTCGGGACCATTTACAGAAACAATTAGATAACATCTGAACTAAACTCCTATCAATGAAGAACCTATGGACGTGTTTTTTTTGGATAGCCTACTCACACGTAACTCTACATGATAGGGAATAAACATTCTCATGGTCCTAACATGCTAATTAAAAACGATGAAATAAAAATCAAGATAAAAAGATATATACTCTTTGTAAATGCGCATTAAGTATAATGTCCCCTTGGTTGTCTAAGCAAAATTTCCATCATTTATTCCCCTGAAATTACTAAGCATTTGTAAACAAACAATAAACAAATTCCATTATAAATGAACAAACAACTACCAAATTTCAAAGCAAACTAAAACTCTAAACCTCCTTGCACAAAACACACCACAGGGAGATTCACGTAACCAAAGAGATTTTTCCACATTGAAAATAAAAAAATAAAAAAATTTACTATTAGCAAAACTCTAAACCTCCTTGCACAAAACAGACCACAGGGAGATTCACGTAACCCAAGAGATTTTTCCACATTGAAAAAAAAAAAAAAAAATTAATCGTAGCGCAGCAAGTACCTGTTTAAGCCGGCCGCGTTGTTTTGACAAAACGACAATCTGATCATTGAGGGTTTTGACATAATTCTACAATTAGCAATTGTTTTATTGCCGCATCTAAATTCCTCGTATTCACTTACCAAAAATTTCAGAGGAACTAACAATTTCAGTTACCAGATTCGTCGAATTTCAGTTCAGAAAAAATAAGCACCGCTATGCCAGATTCTCTGGTGCGACTTCTCTCCTCTTAGCCCATTCTCTATGTTCAAGCAATGCTTTCAATTAAGGCCTAACCTTCACCAAGGTCTTTATCCACAAAGGCCTCCACAGGCAGAATCCAAGGATATCTTTAATAAATAAATACATAAATCCAAGGACATGTTGGTATTGAAATTAAGCTCATGGTTGACTGAATGAATCACAAGCCACTTCTCAAGAACGTGATGCAGACATTTCCTCATTAAATCTTTGTACCTCTCCCAAGCTTGTAAAAAGGACTCACTATCTTGTTAAGTGATCTCATTTCATAGGTCTATAGTTTTGCTTGAAGGGAAGTACTGGTCAAGGAAGGCTTGTTCCATTTGTGCCCAAGTTCTGATGGAGCCGTAAAGAAGATAGTGAAGAGACTCAATCTTATAGCATATGAACAGACTCCATTTATCTTCAAGGTGTGAGAAAATTATTCAAAAACCGCAATGTGAAAATTCGAGCCCTCTGATAGTTGCCCATGGAACGCATTCTGTTGGAGCATAGAGAGATAGGGCTTCAGCTCAAAATTGTTTACTTCAATCGTTGGCCTTTTGATGCAAGACTACAGGCCTTGAGTTGAGCATTGGGTACACAAGACTACATAAGCCTGGCCTATAAATATGTTTAAAAACTTATTTTCTTATAAAGCCTATAAAAAAGTTAGTAGGTTTATTGGTTTAAGTAGATCTGTTAGCCTAAAAAAGCTTGTTAGTAATTTTATATTTTTTTTATATTATTATATATATATATATATATATATATATATATATATAATATAATATAATATAATAATGTTTTATTATATATGTATATAAATAGGTCGACTTATTAGGTTTAATAGGTTTTTTTTAAGACTTAAGGTTTAGTCTTTTTACTTAAATAGGTTTTTTCAAAAGCCTAAGTTTAGTCTTTTTAATAAATGAATTAGGTCAAGTCAGGCCTTATGTAGGTTAGGCAATAAACCCCAACAGTGGCTTGGCCTATTTTCACCCTTATTAGCTTTGTCCACTATTGTTATCAATGGAGTTGATAACTTGCTTTCTCTTTTTCCTTTGTGACTGTCTCCTATTCTGAAAAGTCTTTTCTATCTTAGGGTTTATTTCGACCAAATTCTTTGGATTTCTTGATCTTGTCTTAGGAATATTTGTGTCTTATAGAAAAAGGAATAAATAAGATTTAAAAGAGATAAAATAAATTAAGAATTAAAATAAAGACAAAAACAAAAACGATTGTTTAATCTAGCTAATTGCAAATAAAATTGATATCATTAACTATAATTCCCAACAATGATGCTAAAAACTTGATGTGTTGCAAGCACATTATTTTGTCAACTAATATAAAAGATTATCGTTTCCATATGGACTATAGCAATGATTATCAAAATATTTGCAATAGGGTCATCTAAACACCAATTAATTTAATCTAAAAAAGAGGAATAAAACAAAATTGTAAAAAGAGGGGAAATTTCAAAATAAACTATAATTATAGATGACATTCAAATTTGGAGGGTTGTCAAGGTCTTAACCATTACGAAAATTAATGAATTTCTAAATATTACCCTTTTTATTAGGTTAGATTTATTTTAAAGGTGAACTACCCCAATTTAATTATTGGCTCCTTTCAGAATCACAATAACATATTTGATTTATGATAATTCAAACTCATTAAGATTTATGATAATTCAAAGAAAAACCCCAAAAGACTTTTGTAGTTTGAATCTTTAGGCTCAATTTTAGGGTTATTAATGTTAAAGTTCATCTTTCAGTCATTCCCTTAACATCTAAAATCATATTAATAATAAAAAATTAAATCCACAAGCATGAGGAACATCTAAAATTGAATTAAAATAATTCTAATATTAACTAAAAGGGCATATACAGGAAATCGTTAGTCCTAATGATATTTGACCTAAATAATATAAAAATATGTTATTTGTTTTGCTTTGCTTGTTTTGTCTTCTATGTACATACATATTTAGGTAGTCATATGTTGTTTGTTTTGTCTTCTATATGCATATTTAGCCCTTCAAACATAAGTGCATTTTTTATGCAACCAAGATGCCAACCTAAGAAATGACCATCATGATTGAGGAAGAGCACCTCATTTTGCAAACTTTCGTAACCTTACTATCTCAAACTTTTACTGACTTGAGTGTCATACTCTTTGTAGGTGTCACTACCTCAGTCACTAAGTCCCTTGGTCCCCCAACAAATCTCTCATCCACAAACAATTGATGAACCACCTAAAATATCACATGAGCTCAAGATAGATTCTTCGAATTTGGGCTTGTTGTGCACCCTCAACCTTTATCTTTAGCCCGCAATATACAAATTTTGGGTACATTGAGGTAAATAATTTAATTAAGAATGTATTCAATAAATTCTTATTAAGTAAGGTTTTATTTGTAAGTTTGATAGTGAAATTTGTTAGAATAAGCCAACATGGATCATATGTCACTTTAGTTTATTTTCGTATTAAATTTATGTATAGTTTAATTTGTGAATTTTGATGAGTTGTTTGAAACCTTTTGTAAAATGAATCTAACCCTCTACAGACAAGTATATTAAATTTAAAGGATCGTAATTCATCACCCTTCGCTGAATATATATATTTGCTTTCCAACATAAAAATGAGAATGACTTGCTCCACATTAGTCTGACACTTTTCTTATTTTATATTCTCCTAGCAAAGTTGCAATGGAAGAATATATCTCGATAACTCTGCAAAAGCAACAGAGTACAAACGATAGCCTTAATGTGTGTTTAGACTAGCGTTAACAAAATTGATTTTAGTTAAAATTAATTTTGAAGTGATGTGATTTATATTTAGATATTTTTATTATAAAAATAAGTTAGTAGTAAAATACAGTATAAAATTTTTTATCCAACGAAAAAGCTACTTAAAGTTACTTCGACTCAATCAATTTTCAACCCAGAATCAATTCTTTAACGTGAAACCAAACATATAAAAATTTACCTAAAATCACGTTAATTGTTATTTCAACGTGATTCTAGAGAATCTAACATGAAACCAAAGACGCACTTAATTAATAATTACGTTGAGGCCTTTAAATTATAAAGATTTTGGCTCCGCGAATATTTACCGAAGTTAATTATAAAATAAGATGTCATACACGGCGATCTCCTTTTTTTTTTTTTTTAAATAAAGGAGACAATATTGCGCTAGTTGATCATAAATATATAAATGACCATGCTAAAATAACACATAAAATGTTCTTTCAAGCCACATTGATGCGTTACATTTACAGAATCACCCAACACAAACTCCTGCTTTCTTCACTTCAGCAACATTGTTTTCCAATTTCAACTTGATTTCGAGTCGCTATCAATTTCGGGAAACAAGTCTCAGGAATGAGCTCTATGAAGCCAATCTAAGTTAATATCTATGTTAAATATCTCTATCTCCGAATTCGGAATGGTAAGGTAATTTTTCCACAAGGCAGCCGTTTCTTCGTCACAGATCACATATATTTTATGCTCTAACTGTTCAAAATTAATTACCGAGTTTGGCAATGCCCTCAGGCTTGAGCAACCCTTCAAGTATAGCTTCTCAAGCTTCTTCAACTCATCAATGTCATATGGTAATTTGGTAAGACTAACACAGTCTGAGATGTCAAGACAGCTTAGCTTGTTAAGCCCTTTAACAGAATCGGGCATCTCTACCAAATCAGAGCAGGAACATAGCCGTAGCACCTCCAAATTTTCCAGCTTTGCAATATCTTGCGGCAATGCAGAAAGGTTGTGACAGTTAGTGATACTAAGCTTCTTCAACGTGGTAATGTTACACAGCCCATCAGGCAATTTAACTAGATCATTGCAATAGTCAATGCTCATCTCCACTAGATTTGGCATTGCATCTGAGATTTGGATAGGACAGCTTTCAAAAGCCTGCTTTGTATTACACATATGAAGGGACAATTTTCGCAGGTTCTTCAATATGCATAGGCAAGGGACTGAAACCTTTTCCAATCTGATTCTTTTCAAGTTAGATAAAGAACCAAGTAGCTCAAAATTGTTTAACTCAGAAAGATGAAAACCATAATTTGTGACTATCAGAACTTTAAGTTTACTCATCTTTTCTATGAACTTCGGTAATGAGTACTGGGAAGAGTGAAGATTTAAAACCAGAACCTCAGCTTCATCAGGTTGCATGTCGCACCAATCTGAAGTAAACTTTTCATCTGCAAAAGCATCATATTTGACATCAACAGTGGAAGATGAAGTATGACACAGCGCAGGAGTATTTCTTATTAGTCCCTCTGTTTTCAAAATAATTGCGGGTTTAAAGGTTTATTTTCTTTCAAAATATTTGTCACTTTATACAACTAAGAAGGCATTCGTTACTTCTTTTCTAGCTTTATTCTCATCGCTTGATATCTCAATTAAGTAGAATGAGAGAATTTTAATGGAGCGAAATAATAATATAGTCAAATGAACTTATATTCCTTTAAAATAGAGAAAAGTAAATGACTTTTTTAATCATTGTGTAAAACTTTAAAGTTATGTTTGGGAGTGGAGTTTTGGCGGAAAAAAAAAAGATAAAATTTTCATTTCTAATAAACATTTCTTAATTTGATAATTTTTTAAAATAAAGGAAATAAAATGACAGATAACATAGACCTACTGTCGCTAATCATTTGTTTATTTTATTAAACATTATGCAACTCTCTTAACTTAAAAATAAAACCCTTGTTCTTCATTTGCTGCTTCTCCAAAACCCAACTCCAAACATACCCATACAATTATTTTGAAACTGGGAGTAGCATTTCTCATTTATGTATATGTGCATTCTCCATAATTTAGACAGAGAGAAACATACCAGTTGTAATAGACAATATGCGGGCAGCAACCCTTAGTTGTTTCTGTCTATACAACATTTCGGTGATGACTGAGAACATACGGCCAATGATTCCTTGCTGATTCTGTCCTACCCACCATTCAGGACGATTATCTCCATTTAAGTCAATAATCAGTCTTTCTCCATGTTCAGACGATTCCCCTTTGCTTTGAAGGATTGCTAGCTCTCTAAGGAGATCATGCAGCATAACGAAATGGTTATTGTAGTACATGTCTTCATCCTTTGCAACTTTCCTGGAAAAAGAGGGAAGATCCAAAACCCCAACAAGATGAACAATTTACTTCTTTGCTTCATAAAGACAAGCAATTAGTTACAGATTCACACATTCTTGACTTCTTGAATTTAAACTACCAAATTTATGTCAAGCACATATTATAGATACATCTTATGCATGTACAAGTTTATCAACTATGTTGAGATTACAATATTTTAAACTTATATTACTTCTATTCTTGTGTAATTTCAGGAGGAGAGCACGCTAAAGCAGAAGGGGTGGCAATTGCACCTATTTATTCACTAACCATCCAATCCCCCATGTATAAATCCAACTAATCCGTCCAATCATAAGAATAAACCTTAATGGATTGGATCAACAATTATTACTGGTCCATCATATTTTTCAAACCTGTGTCAAGATATTAATTAGATCAATGATGGTTATAGGAGCAAGCGTCCATTGTAGGTTCTTTTGAAAACAGTCCATACAAGGAAAGAAATTTTAGAGAGAATTTGTGTTGACAAGTAAAAAAAGTTTAAAAAAAAAAAAGGTTTAAATAGCTGGATTAAACATCCATCTATGAAAAATTATTAACGGAAGAGTTGGTTTTTATTTTTAAAATGAGTCATGAATCGATTATATTTTTTTAACACACTTTTAATAGAACATTAATGGATTAAAGACTTACTTTTGACCCATCTATTTTAATCTAACTCAAAATTTATCTAAGAGAAATGCTAACAATATTTTTTCTAACACATTCTTCATTACTAGTTGAAATTTATTGAAATCACAAAAATTATGTAGATCTTGCCCTTATTTAATAAATCCACATCCATTAAATAAAGAATATGTTACAAGAAATGTGCCACTTACAAGAAAAATGCCAGAAAATATATTACTAACAATCTTTTTTATCCAAACTATCTAGTTTACGCCCCTATAAAGCATATCAATTTACCAATAAGTTGAACGGTAACAATTTCATTAGCTTTTATTATTTCTATGGGCACTATGAAAATATGTTGCACTTTTTATATAGCATTGAAGTTTGTTTTGAATTATCTTCCTCCTACAACATCTTTTACTTATCCTCGAGTAATTTTTGCATGACCACAGTGTCTATTAACATAACCAATCAAAAGTTCAGGAGCATTAAAATAATAATAAAGTTCATATTGAAAATATGTGCTAAAGTTACTTCAATATATTTAAAGCTTTTGATTAGTTATTCTTGTAGGCATTGCGCTCATACAAAAATTATTCACTGATCCTCCTACTTTCTAAATAAAGAATGCATTAAATATTTTTAATATTTTCAAAATATTAAATACAATTATTTTTCATTTAAAACTTTCTTTATAAAGTATTAATTAAGATGATTTGTAAGAAGATATTGTAGTAGATTATTATTATTATTATTATTTGGTCATAAACTTTTGCATAATGAGAGAGTACCCAAAAAAAGTCCTTTTATTTCTATTATTACTTTATTTTCTAGCTTAAACATCTCTATTAAATATTAAATAAACTTAAAAAAGAGATTTGATTAAGAAAAATAAAATAATCAAATAATATATCAACTAAACTAACAAAGCTCAAATTTTAAATTTATCTCATTTAATTAAATGATTTGAGTTGCCTCATTTTTTTCACAAGTGAATCCTAAGTTCTTAGTTTGATTGTTTTATAATGAAATCATTATTAAATGACCAACTGAGAAAGAAAGGGAGAAATTATTATATGGTGTTGAATCATCACTGTATCTATAGTTTTAGTTAATCTTCATGTAACATATAAACTATATTTTCAATATACGAAAAAAAATTATTAAGGGTTAGTTAGGTAAGTAAAAATTAGTAAATCATAATAATCTTGGATAATAGCCCACTAGAGTCGGCCTAGTGATGAGAGATTGGAGTAGTATGCATGAAGTCATAAATTCTAATCTCAATGTAATCATTGTAAGAAAAAATTAAAAATTGGATGATGTAAAGGTTGAGGGGGAGGGGCGAGGGGCGAGGGGGTCGTGTACCTTGTAACTAAGACATTAATCAAGTTCCTGGTGGTTAAATGATGGACGATGTTCATTGCCTTCCAACCATCTTCATCAAGGTTATACAGTTCTGCCCACATATCAATAAGGGCAGTAACAGGGATCCTTCGGTCTTCAGGAAATAGTCCTAAATCCATGAAGTACACCTTTCCGTTGATGGAGAACTTAACCTCCAACATATCTAAACTTTGTTGAAGGAGAGGAAGCAAATCATTACTACCACCCAGAATGGTATTTTTTGTAAATGCTCCTGCATTTTTTGCCACTCCTCAAAAGGCTGGTTACAGAGTGATACACCAATGACCTCAAGCGCCAATGGTGAACCTTTACAATATCTCACTATCTGCAACATAGTAAATTCGGTGAATAAGTTAATGTAGAAGGATGAATAAGACAAACAAACATAAACTTCTGCCCTTTTACATCTAATCATGTCTCACTGGTGTGAATGATTTTGAAGAAGTAGAAGAGGAAGCACCTCATCTACAAGTTTTCTCTGAGGCACGTAGGAGCTGTTGTCATTTGGTTGAGCATAATCACTGAAAAGGGCTACTGCATCATCGTGATCAAGTTGACCCAACTGGCACGGGGTGCCAAATCTTGGAAATGCAACCCTTGAAGTCAACAAAATCTTATAGTCAGAACCGTTAGGTATTTGGATTTTCATCAATTTGCTAACAAGGGCCTCTGAGCCAGGATAAACATCGTCCAAGACCAACAATATTGGTTTGTACCAACACGCCTCAGCAGAAATCCCAATAGGCCAGTTGCTTCTTCATCGCTTTGAAACTTAAGCTCTTGACGACATCCACACTGTTTAAACACTGTCTGTACAATTGTCATCAAGTTGGGCTGTTTTGAGACGGTGACAAAGAAGATATTTCCCTGGAACTTGCCTAGTCAAAGCAAAAAATAGCATTCTGAATCAAAGAGAATCTGATACTATGCCACAATGCATGCCGTGCATCACTATATCTTAGAATATGGGTTTGAGCCTAACTCAATCCTAAAAACTAGTTCCTACCCTAAAAGCTAGCTCCTTGGGTAAGGGTTGTCTCTTATTTATATACTATATCTTGGCACTATCTCTAGCTGATGTAGGACTTGAGTTTTTCTCAATATACCCCCTCATGCCTAGCACTATTGGACTTGGTACGTGGATAATATAATAGGTGACCCGTTAATGGATTTAGGATAGGCTCTGATACCATTTAAGAATATGAGTTTGGACCTAATTCAATCCTAAAAGCTAGCTCATAGGGTGAGGGTTGCCTTCTATTTATATACTATATCTTGATACTATCTCTAGTCTATGTGAGACTTGGATTTTTCTCAATACTATACGAGCTAGTGGTTTCACTAGATTTGCAGAATAATAATTTAGATCTATAATATATCATATGATGACAAACTAAGATATACACACAAAAAGTTCTTGTTTCAATCTAAAAAATAACAGGGCTGACCAAGAAACACTGAACTACTCAAATGATGAAATGGAAGGGAAGAAGAATCAGTCTGCCTGAAGTCACTCTAAACTCAACTTTATACTCTGCAACTACTGAAAGAAAAAACAAAAGGCAATCAAATTTTTAGACAAATATTTGAGTGGATGGAAAGAATAAATAGAATGAAATAAAGTGGAATGCAACGTAATAGAATACAACCTCCTTCGTGTTGTTTAGATATATTGCGATAAAATGGAACAAAATTAACATTCCATCTCATTCCTTAAAATTTAGAAAAAAAAAAAAGATAAATAATGGAATAAAATGAAATAAATTTCATTAATTTCCACTATATTTCATCTTTGATTTACCAATCCAAATAATAAAATATAATATTATATTCCAATATTTTATCCTTTATCCTTCCGTTCAAGGGGATTGATTAACTTATCCCAAATTAAAATAGGATAAATAATTTTATCAAAAATTATTAGTGTAATTTTTTATATACTTAAAAAATAATTAGTACAACATAAAAAATTATACTAATCATTTTTTATAAAATTGTTTAATTTTATTTTTATTTAAAATAAATTACACAACTCCTAATAATCTTATAATGGGACAGGAGACTAGAGAGGGAAGGCAGTCAGTTACCTTTGATTTGAGGGTCCCAACAGATCTTCTTAGCCAGTGTGGTTTTGCCGGATCCACCCAAACCAGTCAAGCCAAGGACCGACACACCCTCCTTGAGCAGGTTAGTCTTCAGTTTGTTCAAAGGCTCATCCATTCTGATGCACTTTGGTTCTTCGGGAGCTCCACAAACACCCTCCGTTAACTGATGCCCGAAAATCTGCTCGCTGAGCAGAATCTCGAGAATATTTCTCACGTTGATCAGGATCTCCATCAAGTCGTTCCTATTCTGAACCGGCACATTCATAGCCAATTGTCTCTGGATAGCCTTGTCATTATCTCCAAGCCTGCCCTGGTAACAAGGGAAGCAGGGAAATCTCCAACGACTAATTTTGGAGTACTTGTCAACAAGCTTTTGACCATCTCGAATAAGAGTTTCCAACTTTTCTATCTCCCCTTTGGGGCGATCCAACGTGTTGTTGAGTTGTTTCATCTTTTCCACTTCAGGAGCCAGAAAGTTCAAGGTTTCTTTGCTTCTTTTGAGGGTGGGTTTGAACTCGAGACCCTTGTTCAAGATTGCAAGAGCCGCTTTCAACAACTCTCCCATCCCCGCTCCCACGGCACCTCCACTGGGCAGATCTGCCATAACTACTCACACCCAGATGGCAAAAATCCAAACTCTCTCAAAAATCCAACTCAAACACCGCAACGGACGCAACTATTCGTCGCGTGGGATGGAATGAAAATAAGAACGAGTTGCCTTGGAGAACAAACGAATTTACAATAAAGCGGGATGAAGGTAATACCGATCACCCCAAACACGCGGTCGTTGACTCTTCTTTTTTCTTGTGGTTGAAGTGAACTAGTGAAGTTTAGGTCATGAAGGTAATACAGTAGTATGCATTCGATTCTTACCAAGTGCCCCAGCGAATGATTGCTTGGTCTCGTTTATCTTAATTTATTCTATTCACTTTAGCTAATGCATCCACTTAACTTCGCGGTTTTTTCCCACAAATATATCTATTATTACTTTACATTAGAGGACTGTCGTTGCTTTTCAGCCATTCCCAGATTTCCACTACACGCGTTCCGTGTAGGCCATTGTTAAGGTATAGTCAATGCGTTCACTCCTATCCTGTGAATATAAAATCTATTATTTATTACGATCTTTTCAACAGCCTTTTTTTTAGTTTTAAAAAAATGTTGAAATGAGAAAAAATAAACTGTTCCAAATATATCTATTATTACTTTATATTAAAAGACTGTCTCTGCTTTTCATCTAATCCCCATATTTCCACTACACGCGTTCCGAGTAGGCCATGGTTAAGGTATAGTCAATGCCATGGTTAAAGTCTAGTCAATGCATTCACTCCTGCCATTTCCTGTGAATTTAAAATCTATTATTTATTACTATATTTTCAAACAGCATTTAAAAAAAAAAAAAAAGCTGAAATGAGAAAAAACAAACTGTCTCCAATATGTTATGTTCAATTTGGTTTAGCTTTTATTTTAGAACTTCTGATTATAATTGATTATAATTTAATTTTTACAATTGTCTCATTGTTTTAGTTTTTTATTTTTGTTTTAAAACTTTAATTGTTTTAAAATTTCAATATATATATTTGTGCAATTTTTAAAATTTCAATATATATATGTAATTGAGTAATTAAGGCTATTTTTTAGTGAAATATTAATAATTTTGATTTTTACAAAATACTTACAGTGGAGCATTAATGCTGTGTCTTAGTTGAAATAATATAAAAAATTGTTTCATAGGAATATAAATGAAATAGTTAAAAGTAGTATAGAAAATTGTAAAACAACAAATGAGGATAATTTAGTCTAAATTTATGTAAATTAAATATTTCTTAATTTGTGTGCAAAAACTTTAAACAAACTATAGGTTTAAAATGTAGAGAATATTTATTTATATTAAAAGAATGTCTTTGCTTGTTTATGCAGATTCACTACACGCGTTTTGTATATGCTTGGCAGTATAGTTAATGTGTTCACTATTGCCTTTTCTTGTGAAGCGAATGGGCCTAAAGTAAGTTACGACACACTATGATGGTTGTTTGAGCCCCCGAATGATAAGACATATCTAGACATTGGTACCCTAGATCCTTCCAATATTTATAGTATGTTTGGTTTAACAAAGAAAGTAGAAGAAAATAAAGAAAAAAGTGGAAAGTGAAATGATTTTTTAATTTGTTTGGTAATAAAGAAAATGAAAGGAAAGAGTGAAAAAAAATTTCATTCATTTTGTTGGTTATATAAAAAATAAAAAGAAAAAAAATATATGTACAAAATAACATTTAAACCTTAAATAAAAAATGAAATGTGATATAAAAAATAATATTTTAGTCTTTGTATAAAAAAGTAACACTTTCCTTTCACCTTCCATCTAATTTTGAATGGAATACAAAATGCATACAGGACTCATTTTTAGGCTTGTATTCCTTCCTTTGCAGCATTGTGCCAAATGAGGGAATAACCGGAAAAAAATGGCCCATTTCCATATCATCCTACAAGTCTTCCTCCCTTACTCCTCAGAACCAACGTTAGGACAATTGTATTTACGTCTTCCTTTTTTTTTCTCCGTCACTTTTTCTGCATTTTCTTTTTTTTTTTTACGAAAATATCTTTCCTAAGAATTAATTTTCGTAATATATACTTAAAAATTTGTAAACTTTCAGAAATTGATTTTCAAAACAGTATTTTATAATATAACAAAAACTAAAATTTAGAATGTTACTAGATTAATTACATTCTGGAATTTAGTTTTCGAAATAGTTAATATTTAACTATTAAATTTAGTTTCCGACATAATTAACATTTAACTATTTTCTAATATTTAGTGTCCAAAATAGTTAACAGTTTTCTACAATTCGTTTAAAATAAATATGTTATACAATTGTTGTTTTCTTACCAGTTTAAATAACTTGATAAATATAATAAAAGACTTAAATATTAGTCAAATAAAACTAAGAGTGACAAAGTAATATAATATTTAATAGGAAATAGGAAATGATTCAAATACAATTAAAATACAAAATTGTCATCTATGGGTCTTCTTCCTCCATTGGTATGCACAACTTGCTTTAGTGTTAGCCAGCAAAATGTTCAATGCCTACTAAGTGGTGTTCCAAGTGCCAGCCCCGTCCATCACCATCCTTAAATCAAGCATGGAGGGATGTTGTTAATAGGGATGACAATTGGTAGGTTTTGGGTAGGGTATATAGTATTTGTCACCATACCCATGTTTGAAAAAAATCTTCGTACCCAATTCCATGGTTGTCAAACTTGAGAGTTCACGTAAAATCATGAAGGCTCAATAAACTCAACTCATAGACTTGACTCGTAAGCTTGTTAGAGTTTACTTAATATTAAAAAAAATTAAATACCTATAAAAAACATAATAATAACATGATAATTTAACAATATACAGTGGTGCTCACTCAGTCACTGCTCACAGTGTAAAAATATCCAATGTGCAGCAACAAAATATTAGTGAACATAGGAACAAATAATGACATACAAAGACAAAATAGTCGAGAAGTCGAGAGGCAAAACAACAAAATATCATTGAGTCACTACTGTTACTTAGGCATTTGGGGAGAGAGTCGAGAGACAAAACAAAGACAAAAAATTATGAATTGAAATTAAAATACAGAGCATATTAACATAATGAAATCAAAATCAAAAAGAGTTGCTACCTTTCTTCAATAGAGTTGAACAACTGAGAAAGAGATGCTCGAAGAGTCGAAGTCAAAAACGAGTAAGAGAACGTTGCAATTGCGTCGAGAAATGGGAAGAATCAAAGTCGTGTTTCGTGCAGACCGAACGAAGTTTAAGTCCAAGTCAAGAACCATAGTTGACGGTGAAGTCGCAAAGCAAGTCAGAGAGTGTGAAATTGCGTCGAGAAAAGGGAAGAATCGCATGAGAGAAAGAGAACAAGCCCTAACCTAACATTTTGTTTTGTAGTTAAATGACTCAGATGACACAAGAAAGCGTTGTTTCGAACTTTTCATGCCAACCCCTATGAGCTCGTCGACTTGGTCCTGAACTCGCGAGTTTGAGCGATTTTGCACAAGTTCACACGAGTTTACTCAAAAACGATTTAGCATCCGAGTTAATCAGTGGGGTCGTTGTGGGCACATAAACTTGTCTAAGTTTACAAGTTAGCACACGAGTTTGATAACCATGCTCGATTCCATACTTGTGCGAGTAACAACTTCATTCTCTATCCCCGATACCAACTGGATACTTATATACCCACACTCGCTAACCACACTTTACTTAAGCGCAGAGCAATGGAAAAAAAATTTGGGACCTTAGGTGAAATTTATATTCAAAATTTAATTAATATAGTTTGTTAAATCTCATTTTATTTTTCTTATCAATTACGAAATTATTGATCAAATTTTTATAATTAAGTTTTTCTAATATTTTACTTTCAATATATAAATGCAAATTCATTTAATTCATCCTTTAACATAAGTAATATCAATTAAAATTTGAATAATTTTTAATTTAAAAAAATCTACTTTTAACAATAAGAATAATTACAAGTATTTCAATAATATTTTAGAAACAATGCATATATTTAAAAAAGAATATAATCTGTTGATATAATTTATTTTTAATGGAGTATAAATTAGTTTTGAAATTTAATTTATATACAATGACAATGCAAAACTTTTTTACACATACGTCTAATAAAAGTTAATTATTTCATCATATTATCCCATTCATTAATATGATGGGACAGTATGGTGAATTCCTAGCTTGTATATATGTAAACAAAAGTTTTACACTAATAATGCATATAAATTAATCTCTTATTTTTGTTTGTATTTCTTGCAATCTCTTTATTTTCAAAAATGAATTAAGCTTTTTAATATTGTAATATTCACTAGAGCATATATATATATATATATATATATATAGGAACCAAAACTACACATATAGGTCCATAGTTTTTAGGGAAAGAAAGGCGACAAAATTTAAGCTATTAGCAGTTGAACTCAAAAAAAAAGAAGAAGAATGAATTAAAGACATTAATAAAACAATATTGATTTAAAAATAATAAAGTACCATATGTTTATAATTGTGATGGTATGTAGGGGATCTAGCAATGATTATATGCTTCCTTGTTAATTCCTATGCTAATCCTCCGGTCCACTTTGCCTAACTTGACCATAATAGTTTTATTTTTTTTTCTCTGGCTCGTCCTTTAGATACTCTCTCTCTCTCTCTCTTTGGTGGAATCCATTAGATACTCTCTCATATTCGCATACTTTTTGGATGTAAAATTTTTTCCTACTTGAATATTTGATGGCGTGACCGTAACGTATTTGACTGAACATGTATATAAATGAAATAAAAATGTAATTTACACAAGTATGATTTAGTAAATACTTTATTCATTAATATTTTTAAATAATTTATTGAATATATTAATAATTCGTATGCAAACTTCAATAAATTGTTTTTCTAATACTTCAATAGCATTAATAATCCATTTTTTTGTGTGAGTGCAATAATAAATTGATAGTCCATTTTGATTAATATTCCGTTTCCACAAAGAGAAAAAACTGTGCTTAAAATCGCTTTAGTAGATTTTAATTATATTCAAAATTTAATTAATAAAGTTTGTTGAATCTCATTTTATTTTTTCTTATCAATTACGAAATTATTAATCAAATTTTTATAATTAAGTTTTTCTAATATTTTGCTTTCAATATATAAAGACAATTTCATTTAATTCATCTTTTAACATAGATAATATCAAATAAAATTTGAATAATTTTAAATTAAAAAAATCTACGTTTACCAATAAGAATAATTACAAATATTTTAGAAACAATGCATACATTTAAAAAAGAATATAATCTTTAAATATTATTTATTTTTAATGGAATATAAATTAGTTTTGAAATTCAATTTATATGCAATGGTAGTGCAAAACTTTTTTACACATAAATCTAATAAAATTTAATTATTTCATCATATTATCTCATTCATTAATGTAATGCGACAGTATGGTGAATTCCTAGCTTGTATATATGTAAAAGAAAGTTTTACATTAATAATGCATATAAATTAATATCTTATTTTTGTTTATATTTCTTGCAATGTCTTTATTTTTAAAATGCATATATGTGTGTGTGTGTGTGTGTGTGTGTGTGTAAGTGCAAGTATGAGGCAGGTTAGGTATTATAGTACCTATACTTGCACTCATCCCATTAAATTTTACGGGTAAATTCTTGACCCTGCTCTCATTTCCATTGAGTGAGTATTTATTCTATCTATTATAGATATTTTTTGCAAGTACCCATAGGATTTAGGTAAAATTGATATCCTTAGTTGTCAACTTGTACTACTTCATGCAGTGAAACAAGATGTTGTTGCATCGCCGCATGTCTCTAAGTCAAATCCAGCACCTTTTATATGTGGCATCTGTAGGAATTTATAAGTTTATCACAACATCCATAGGTTATCAATTACCAAAAAACAATATTTTGAAACCTAGTTTCTAGAATGTATAACAACATTTGGGAAACTCGTTTCTAAAATGTTGTTCTAGAATGTAAACAATATTTCAAAAACTAATTTTTGGTACATTTGCAACATGCGAAAAAAAGGTAAAATTATCGAAAATATGAGAGAAAGGAAAAGGAGAGGGAGGGTGGAAGGAGTGTGCTAGTGAGAAAGAAGGAAGGGAGTGTGTTTGTAAGTGAGAAAAGAGAAGGAAGAGAAAGAGATTTTGATTTAAAAAAAAAGGAGAAGGGAGAAGGATATTTTAAATATTTTGCAATTTAAAAAAAAACATAATGAAAAAGACAGAGATGCAAATAGAATGGCCTAAACATTTATGATATACATTTATAAATGATTAAAGGTGTTGTGAAGTACTTTTGAATGTCGTAAATAGAATAAATGTTTTTAATATGTAAATTATATTATAATTAAAATTTATAATAAGTAAATATTTTTTAACATATGAGTTATATATTGGATTTACAATAAATAATTCATATTGTATTATAATGTTACTTTTAATTGTTGACAATTTTTTTATAAAATATTGAAATTCAATTTATAATTAATGATTAAAAAATGGATTGAAAGAGATAAACATTTAAAAAAATCAAGTATACAAATAAAGATAAATAATAGTGATTTGAAATGATTAAGAAAGATAACTTTGTACTAGTTGTTACATTAAATAAAATTTGAAAATAAAATTTAGAAGTATATCTAAGTGTAATAAAAAATAAAAAATTAAATTAAATACTTAATATGTGAAATTAGGATAAGACACTTGGCTTAATAAGAGTGTATTAATTTTTAAAATGTTCTCATTTAAAAAAACTTTTAAAAACACTTTTGTTAAAGAATAATTTCTAAAAATGCTTTCATTCAAGATGAAGATTCATATTTATAATATAGTAGTGATTAAAATTTATAATAAATTAATATTTTTGAATATATAAATTATATTTTAATTAAATTTGATAAAAAAATTATTTTTGAACATATCTACTCTTATATAGGTTATGTTTGACAAAATAACTGAAAAGTTAACTGGTCATAACTCGGGAAACTCGGCGGTCTAAACAACTTCGACCCGCTATTTCACTCGGCCGGCCTGCACTTCGACACACTATCCCGCGCCATGCACCCTGTGCCATCGACGATACACGCAATGCACTTGCCACCCTGAGCCGTTCATTAGCTGATACACGCAAGCTGTCCCACTCACAGTCACTGACATGCACGTGGTCCCACAAGTTCTGGATTTCAAATTCAATTTCTCCAGTCTACGTTCCCGAATTGAAATTGGAAATTATTCACCTATTGGAAATGTGCAAGGCTGGAGTCGAACACGGATCCCTTGGATATCTAAAATAATTGAAACCATTACATCAAGTTAAATACTTGAATTTTTTTTTATCTATATACAATATTTTACAATTAATAAATTTAATATATTTCAATTCATGCGATTCAATCAATGACTCACTAGTTCAACCAGTAACCTAATGATCCAGTATCCTGACTGAGTCCATGACTAGTCTAATTCTGATAACACTAACCGAAAGCTATTAAACTAGCTTATTGAATTTCTTATATATATAAATTCGAATAACTAACTTGAATGAAAGCATTTTTAACATTTATTTTTTAACCTCTTATCTCTTTTAATTTATCATTTTCAATATCTTTAACTCTAAATTAAATTTCAATACTTTTTTTAAAAGAAAGTATCAATAATTAAAAAATTAATATTATATTACAATAATTGTTTATTGTAAATTTAAAATATAATCTATATATTCAAAAATATTTATTTATTACGAATTTTAATTATAATATAATTTATATATCCAAAAGTATTTATTTATTATAAATTTAATTTTTAAAAAAATAAATATTTATTCTGTGCAATATATAGGTTAAATACTAGTTATAAGTATTTGGCAAAGTTACTTATTGAAGTAGCTAATAAATGTAAAATAACATAAGTAAAGATATTATATGATATTTTTATATAAATTTTAATTTTATTTATTGATAAAATATATTTTGATATTTATAATTTTAGTTTTTTAATTAATTTTAAACTCTTGTAATTTTTTATTTATAGATCAATTATTTTAATTACATTTTTTTTAGTTTCAATTATTATATTTTTTTCATATTGTGTATTGTACTATTAATCTTATACTATATTTTTTAGAATATTTCCAATAAAGTTTAAAATAAAGTAAAACTAACATACACTTAAGTAAACGGTATACTTTCATATGTTAATTAATGCAATGGTTAAAATATCTTGAAGTATAATATAAAAATAATAGAATAAATTATGTAAATAGTATAATGGTTAAAATAAATAGTGTAATATAAAAAATATTCAATAATAATAATAATAGAATAAAATAAACTTATTATTTAATCATTATGAATATCTTATATAATAAAAGGGTAAAATAGAAAATCATACCTTATGTAAAAAAGGGTAAAAAAATAAAATCCTACCTTATAAGTGAAAGAAGAGAAGCAAAGAATAATAATAATAATAATAATAATAATAATAATAATAATAATAGTAATAATAATAATAATAAAATCTTACCTTATGTAGAAAAGGACAAAAGAAATTTAATAGACATTTATGGATAAAAGAAGAATAAAATATAAGCAGTTGTTAGAAGCTGCGTTTTAAAAAATATTACTTGAAGTAGCGTATCAAAAATCGTTACAAGCTACTTAAAAAAGTTTGTTTACCAATATTACTAATAAGGTCAAACAAGCTTTTTAACTAGAAAATAAGCTAAAAACTAACTGAAATGGCACAATTTGTTTTAGTTATCTAAAAGGATTACAATTCGAACCCCATATGTATAACTTTGGTGAATTATTTTCGAACCTTAACTGAATGTGTGTGTTGTCACTAATTAGAAATTTGAATTCTTAACATTGGATAACATGTGGCCAGCATCTGGGACAATGTGTGGGCGTCAGCATCTAGGATAGCGTGACGTGGGTTAGTGAGTGGGATAATGTGAGAGATTGTGTAAAGTTTCAAATCGATAAATAAAGTGCCTACAAACTTGAGAAACTCAGCCAGTTTAATTCGATTAAATGCCGAGTCAATGACATCAGCATCGAACCACTTGCATAATTGATCTAATAGACTAATTGGATCAGCTATACGTCCGGTTTTCAATTAAACTGATCAGATCGGCCGGTTCGGTCTGAGTTTAATAACTATGCTTGTTGCTATAGGTAAGACTTACTAATTCCTTTAAGCTATCCTCAACTGTACAGTCTCATACCTGCACAAGCTCTGGATTCCTCTCATTTTGGTGTGTATTGATTCATTCATGTATCTCTCCTATTGAAAGCCTGCCAGGAGCCACTCCTTATCAGTGCCTTAACTTTTTTGCATCAATAATTACTCCCGCCCTCGTCAGTGCCTAGGATATTACATCTCTCACTCTACAGAATTACATAATTCAATTTGTGCTCTTTTCTTTTCTTCTGTTTATTTGACAATCATGTAGAACATGAATAGAAAACTTAAAAACCATCAAATATAATTAAACTTATTTCCATATGCTATAACAATTAACTAGCACCAAACATAAGAACTAACTTCATCCAAACTTGAACTTTAGATTGCAATGGATCCAACGCCACAAATCATACGCTAAACAAAAGTGTCCCCTAATTAATTAAACTAACCAAGATATTTTCCAAAAGTTTAGTTTTTAAAAGGACACATATCAATAGATTTAACACAATTTGAAATGTTAAAAAAATTAAAAAGAAAAATACTAGGAAGCATTCACACAACTTAGAACAACACAAAGAAAACAAAAAAGAGGAAGAAAAGGGAAAAAAGCTACACATTCCGATTATTCAAATTGCCAAGCAAATGGTTGCCAAATTCATCTAAAGCAACTTCATATGTGAAAAAGTCTTCGCTTTACGCTTAACAACAATATATTGAAGGTATTCACGTCTATAAATTGTGACCAAGGCGATGCATCCATCATTAGATCTACAGTAGATTAACACAAATAAACTAATTAACATGGAATAAAAGAAACTACATGAAAGTAAAAAGGGAAGTAACAAAAACTATACTCCGAAATGCTTATGTCACGACGAAACAAATAATTACTAAAGCAAAGTGTCTATATTAACATGACAAATGGAATAATTACTAATGTGAAACCGACAACGCTTGGCAGAACCCCCTCTCTCTCCCATTCCAGGCTGCATGTCCTTCAATTTGCTTGTGAATCTCCAGTAAAATTAATGTAATCAAATCTGTAAATTATTAATATTATTGTCGGTAAAATAATAATTATTTTTTCACAACCGGACAATAATCACAACCAAAAACAAAAATAAAATCCAAACAAACAGCCC
>QUWT01000241.1:0-25473 GCA_004329165.1 Spatholobus suberectus | reverse complement strand
CTCTATATTTTTCTTCCACCCACCATCATCTCTAGAAAGTCTTCTATCATCATATCAATTGTGTTAGACTCCACTTCTTTCCACAATTCCAGCCTCTTGCATACCCGTCTTATCACCATGTCCCTATCTTCCAAGGAATTAATTTCTCTCTCCTCTTCCATAATGAGATCAGAAACCAGCTTCTTAAAGTCCTCTGGGATTTGCTGTCTGTCATGGACCCATGACTGGCACAGAGCTTGGAAAATTAGTTCTCTAAAGTCATTTTCTTTATATGATGCTTCGTTGTCCTCATCTTCACCATCTTCCTCCTCCATAAATGCTTCATACTCGTCCTCTTCTTGATCCTGCATTTTTTTTCTCAAGTTCTACTGGATCCAACTCTGCCAGTTTCTCAAATCTACGTAGCTTGTACAATAACTGCTGCTTGGCTCCTGTATGATTCAGAGCTTTAGTGGCACATCTTGCATTGATCATAAAGTATTTGTGCTATATATAATCAATTGGTAAAAGAAAATTTCTAACCGCACAAAATTCATAATCTGTATCATTAACATGCAGTGTGGTGGGATTATAGTATATGTAGAAAATAAGGCCCAATTTTAACCAGATAGTAAAAAATTGTGAAGATGTAAGATTATATATGACCATAAGAGTGTGTCTAGCATTATTGGTGTGGAAGCTTTCTCAACAACCAAAAAGTGCCACAAAAAAATTATGAAACATGACAGGAATTTGATTGCTCAAATGTTGTCCAACATTGAATGGAAGGGTGCCAATTAAGATAGATCTCCTAACAAGAAAAATTGGGGTCACGTTAAACATTTTATATCCATGGCCTTATATCTAGTTGTAAACGATCCACATTAAATGGGGAATGCCGTTTGGATGTTGAGCAACTGTAATCTTTTACATGGAACCCACACGGATAGCACGGTTCAAGATCAGCACAATCACATCACTACATCAGCAATTAGCCCCTCCCCTTATTTGTATTTTGAAACAGACAAGCAACTTTGAGAAGCGTGTACGACGTGCGTTGGTGGAAAACGACCACACAACAACAAACAAGAGGGTACAAAAATAAATAAGCTGTGACATACTCTGTACAATCTCAAAGCTGCACTCCAAATCAAAACCACCCTCCTCCTCCTCCTCATCGCCGTTTCATGCCCTTCGTCATCGTCCTCAAAGGGTGGGTCTAACACACACACTGGACTGCACTGTTCCTTATCTTCCTCCTCTTCTTCCTGTGTCTGGAATTTGTTGAGACTCTCAGCTTCATTACTTTCTTTGTCCTATTAAAATCCACAAAAAACTTTCATGAGAATATAATGTCAACGGATTTAGCTAGACTTGACAACTTTTTCATAACTATTGACCACTTTATTGTTGGGGTTATTTATTTGCTACAGGACCCTCCCGGTAACAGTAATTCAAACAAAATTACAAATGAGAAGCTATTTTTTTGCTCTAGTAAATCGAATGTGGGATCTAATGACAGAGACAACAGCAAACAAGAGAACAAACAAAATCATAATTTAACATCCTTTGACAAAGTAGTTTACCAAACAACCCACTAGAAGTGAAAAACACTATTGCTCGTCCTTCATTAATTTGTCATGCTTTAAGAAAGCAATTTACCAAGCAACCCACTAGAAGAGAGAGAAAAGATTTGCATGGCAGAAACACGATCGAAAAGTACAATTATGAAAAATCACGAAAACAAAGCAAAAACATGAAATTGACATATGTAACCCTCCCCAGGCCGCAGCCCTGCCATGATTGTCACCGAAAAGCAACATTCCGGCCAAATTCGCAGTCCCACGTCCCATTACCGACAAATCAAAACACCACCGAACGCAAAAGGTTCACCCACAAGTCCTATTTTTTTTCCTCACGAACTCACTCACCACAAACCCCGTTAAAATAAATAACCAAAAAAAAAAAAAACACAATTACTGTAAAAAATCTCAATATTAGAAAAGAATAATAATAATAATAAGATTTAATTACTTATCTAGTGTTTTACAGTTATAAAAACTTTTTCTTTTAGTATTTATATTTAAGAATATTTTTTTAACTTTTATACATATTATTTTTAATTTTTTAATCTCTACACATATTATTTTAATTTTTTTAGTTTTTATAATAAGAAATAAAAAATTAAAATAATATATATAAAGGCTAGAGTGTAAAGAAAAAGTTTATGTAAGTATAAGGAGTAAATAAATAATTAAATCTAATAATAATAACTATTACAAAAACGACAAACCTCAGTTGCGTGGCGGCTCGGCGAGGGAAGCTCCGGCGTGTGGTGGCCGAGGAAGGAGAACTCGTTTGAAGAACAAAACGGAAAGGGCTTTCGCAGAAGCACGGAGAGTGTTTGTGATTGGTTACGAAGTGAACCTCTTCGGAGTAGCCACTACTCGAGGTTTCCATGTCGAGAGATTTATCTTCATTGCTCTCTGACCAAACAGCACTACTAGCCCTACCATTGTAAGAACACGCATTCACATTCACATTCACATTCACCGTCTCCTTGTTGGCTTTGGAAACTTTTTTTCTTCGCCCAACAGAGGAATCCACCTCAAAGTATCCTTCACGGAGACCTTAACGCCTCCGCCCTGTATTTCTTTCCTGCGGTTATGGTTCGTTGCGTGAGTCTCTTGTAGAGGGAGCCCAAGAGGCCGAAGGATTGGGCCTTAGTTTTGGGCCGGGAAGCGGGTGACGAGTGTTTCTGGATCCTGAGCGCGGCTTCTAGAAGGAGAGCCGCGGTTCTAGAAGGGATGTGAAGGAAAATGGCGTTGGGTGATTTGCAGGGGCTTTTGGCCGGGGACGCCAATTCGAATAGTGGAGATTTTCTCAGGTCTGGGGTGTCCGTCAGGGAAAAAAGACAAGCGTTTTTGCAAGATTCCCGGGAAGTTTGCGTTTGGGTTCGTTGGTTTCCGTTTCTTCACCTGCAAGCTTGTCTTCGGGGAAGGGCCTTTCATCTGGCTCCGCCTGTCGGAAATGTACTTGTTTAGAAGGAACGGCTCTTGATCCTCCTCAAGTAGCTCGTGTAAGTACTTCTGAGCCATCAATGAGGAACCAACACAGCGCTCACGTAACTCTAGGTCTCAGGGTGAAGAGGTTTCAACTCTCTTCTCAAAAGTGTGAGAGAAAGAGATATTGAGTGAGTGAGGAGAAGAAGGAATGAGTTGAGGAGACTTCTCTTGATTCAAACCAAGATGGGTTATAATATCGAGGCGAGAGAGTGATGACTGGTTTGGTTATAAACGAATTAATTATTGTAAAATAATGGGACGCATAATAAAATTAAAATTAAAATTTCGCTACAAATTGTAGGGTGTTATGTTTGTGTTCTGTCGTGTCTTATATATATATATAAAGAAAGAGAAAAAAAAAAAAGTCATGTATCATCATCCAATTATATATTATTATTTATTAAAAATTGTTGACTTTTATAATAAATATTTTAAAAATTATATTAAAAGTAATTTTATAATTAGTTGACTGATGTAAAATTTTTTATACTAATAATACATGACAATTAAACTCATATATATATATAGTCTTAGAGTCTCGCATTAGGACTATAGGGGAACGCTTCTGTAACACATTTCAATTTCAATACACTCGACAAGTAAAATGCTGCTAGATCGTATGCATAATGCAATAGTATAGTGTATTTTTTTTTTTACATATTTATAACCTCTTTTTGTTTTTGTTACAGCTGGGGCTAGGGTATTATTTTACGATGAGGTTACTGGGAATAGGAAGGGTAGTCCCCCAGTCACAGTACTTGAGTTCGTATGCATATACAATAGTATAGTGTATTTTTTCTTT
Source organism: Spatholobus suberectus (assembly GCA_004329165.1). Lineage (NCBI taxonomy): Eukaryota > Viridiplantae > Streptophyta > Magnoliopsida > Fabales > Fabaceae > Spatholobus > Spatholobus suberectus. The sequence continues at coordinate 21,627 of QUWT01000241.1, read as the reverse complement.
TACATATTTATAACCCTCTTTTGTTTTGTTACAGCTGGGGCTAGGGTATTATTTTACGATGAGGTTACTGGGAATAGGAAGGGTAGTCCCCCAGTCACAGTAGTTGAGTGAGGGACACCAGATGTTGCATCTTTTGTCCAAACACTGAACCAAACGCCACGTTTCCACGTAGCTCTCACTTCTCTTTCCCCACCCAGATATAATTGAGAAACCTGTAACTGGCTTTTTTTTTTTAATTAGTATTTTAATTAATGTATTGCACAAAATAAATATTTATTTTATATAACTTAAATTTATAATAAATAAATATTTTAAATACATAAATTATATTATAATTAAAATTTATAATAAATAAATATTTTTAAATATATAATTATATTTTAAATTTAGAATAAATAATTATTATAATATAATTTTAATTATTAATTATTAATAAATTTTAAAAAATATATTAAATTTAATTTATAATTAAAGACATTTGAAATGATAAATTAAATAAATAAAAAATTAAAAAATTTCTAAAAACACTCTCAGAATCATAGTTAAAAATGCTTCTCTTAAAAAATAACAGCTAGTTTAAGCTGATCAATAGTTGTCATTTTTCGGTAAACTGACCAATAGTTGTCATTTTTCAGTAAATAATGTCTCCGATTTTATTTTCCATTCCCAGCGATTTGCGCCGAAAGCGCTTAGCACAAACCATGTTTAAAAATTAAAGGCTAATTGGTTATTGTTAATTAGGATATGTAGATATTTGTGCGAAGTCTACATGTTTAACCAGCATTGCGTATTTGACTCGTGATGACAACTTAACCTGCAGAACACATGTGGGTTGTCCGTATTATTGTTAAATTTTCGTTGTATAGATATAAAAGTTTTTCTAGTTTACCACCCGCCCCCCGCGCGGCTATATCTATGTATGAAATTCACACATCAATGACATGTTCTATTACTTGCATCCAGGTTATTGTTTTATATGTAAGTAAAGACAACGCGTCAGTAAGCCCACTACCGCACTTCCTAGAACAAGATATTTCAGCTACACGAATCCAATGTTTATCTACCTGGCTTCTCTTTCTCACGTATAAGAATTTTTTTTAGGAAAAAAAATACTTTAAATTCTAGTATATATCGTTCGTAGATATACTTCTCATTTTACAATTTACGTTGCAAATGGAGCAAACTTAATCCATACGTTGGATGACGAATGGAATTATTTCATGAGCTTAATGGCTATATATTGTTAGTGTAAAAACTAATCATAAATCACTGTTAGTATGAACTTTTAAGATAGTTATTATAAAAATAACAAACTTACCCTATAATTACATGATGATTTGTAATTGGATAACAGTGTAAAATTGTTTTATACAGTATGTTTATCTGCTTTTAATTTATATTTTATCTCATCTTAATTTGATCAAATATACTTTAAATTTTAAATATGGCGTCATGAAAAAAAATTGTATAATTTTTAAACCATACAGAGCTAGCTAGAAAAAAAAATTGTCTTCGCTATTCGATGTGTAAAGTTATAAATTAATTTTTACACACAGGGACAAAAATGTTACGCTCAACATTACTTTCTGAATTCACAAACTATCAATACAATTAATACAATAGTGTAAAGAAAATTCAAGTTTGTAAAACTTTCCGCGTGGTAACCTTAATTTGTAACACTAATTAGTGTCTCGTCAAAGTTTTAACAAGTGCAATACTTTTTCCCCAATTCGTTTTTGTGCACAATGACAGATACAAGGTGAGAACTTAGGACCTTATACATTCTATTTCAACTCCCCACTACTAAGTTGATCTTAGTGGATTATTTTTTCCCCAATTCTTATACAAAATAAATTATTATAAAAAAATTAAATTTCGATTAATACATTTTTATAAATAATTCAAATTTCTAATGTTTATTAAATTCTTCATACACAATTCAAATTTTAGTTTCAAATTTATACAAACAATTCAAATTAATAATATTTATTGACATTTTATTTATCAAAAATCATTAATATTATATGATAGAATTTAAGTTTCTTTTTGGGTAAATGAAGTAATTTTAAATCTTTGTAACAAATTCAAAGTGGTGCGCAAATAATCACTTTAATTTTCTTGTCAAGAGCATTCATATTGGATACATGTTAAATTGTTGAGTCATGAGTGATGCATTAAAAGATATATAAAATATGCAATTTATTAAGTGCAATAAGTTTACGAGTCGAACAAATAATAATTTGGTAAGTCGTATATTGTTCTCAAAGATTGATATAAAACTACAATTCTCATAATTAATTACTATTCAAGCTAGCAGCGCAATGTGATGAAAGTGATGAAAATAACATAGTAAAGCAGAGAATGTAAATCTAATGCTATTTTTATAATTTTTCAAAATAAATGTGATGACAATGATAATGAAAATAGTTATGATTTCGAATCCCTTTATGTTCCTCTTTTTATAATCTCACCCCAAATCCAATACAAGATACTCACAAACATCTAAAATAGATTAAGTCCAATCTATTGGTATAAAACTCCTTTGGAATTAACTCTAATATTCTAATTCCTTAACTCCATTAAAATCAATCCAAGCATTAAGTTCAAAAATCCATTAGAACACATGTATAAAGAAGTTCTATATACTCCTAGACTCATCCCAATACAAGGCTATCAAATTCAGTTCTAGCTACATACATAAGACTTCTCATTATACATTTAGCTTTAAATCATTCTATCAATGGCTAGTTAATAAAAGACATTAAAAACAGAGATGATTACCCTAGCTCATTAATAACCTGCATTAATTGAATAAAAATTCTCATTCTTTTCTTAATTTCTTCTTTCTTTCTTTTTTTTCTCTTCTAGTTTTATTTCTCTTCCTCACGTTCGCATCACAGCAGGCAATGAAAATATCATTATTCTTATTTTAAAGCGATGGACCAAGACTATATCAAAACGTCATCAATAATTAAATCTGGTAACACGAGATATTGAGAAATGAGACAAGGAGTCGTGGCACATACAGAAAGGAAAACGACAAAAGGGTTTGAGGATGGAGGCGAGGAAGATGCTTGCCTTATTTTGTGTCACATACACAGCTCCACACAGCGAAGAACCGGATCTTGACCTTCTCAGTCCTACTTTTTTTTTTTTTTTACACAACACTCTTTTTTTTATTCTTTCCTTACTATATTTCCACATTTGATATCATAATCTTTTCATTAGCTTCTCCGTTAATAATGGCTAGACCTGGATCGTTAACTTTTGAGAGTGTACTGCGGATCCTGCACTATCTTCTTTCCTTTGGTCAATTAAGCCCGTCTGGTCCTTTTCTATTTCCACTTACTTCACCTTTAATTTAAATTTCAAAAAAACATGCCCCAGTTGGTTTGTTTATACACAAGCCTTGGTAAATTCTCCAAACTTTGAGAATTGTCTAGTGTACCACACTTCTACATCTATGTTTTTGCACTGTTAAAACAAAAAATACACAGGATTGTCTCGCCTAGGGAGGAGGGACGCGTGACCCACTCGATTTTATGGTTTCAGGATTTTTGCTCACTTTTTGTGAAAAGTGTTAGGCTTACAACTTTCAAACTCCAATGTCTTTATTTTTCTTTAGAGAGAGAGAGAGAGTGCGTGTCTGGTCACTGGCTGGGTGTTCGCTTGATTTTTGACGTACGAGTCTCACCGCACGCTTGCACTAAATCCAAACCAAGTCAATTTACGCTTCACACAAAGTATGGCTCTAGTAAGGAGTCAGCACATGCCGGCAGTATATGTATGTAACTATATGTTCATAGCTTATATTTCTTTTTCTCAAAACAAGGAATGGGATGGTTGAGGACAACAAGAAGGGAAACAAATGGCACGTCTTTGAGACCATTCAAAATCAGAATAGTACAATTCAAATGGACCCTTTTTAACACAAGGTGGTGGGAACTTGAATTAATTCTTGCTGACGACCTTATACCTATTTAGCCATACACTAATTGGCCATTAGTTTTAATAGTACCCACTTAGATGGAATTAACTTTTTTCTTTTGTTGGGGATGTTTGTGTGTGGACAGGGGGCATAACTGCATTTATGTATCAACCGCTATTCTCAGCTAAACATAAATGAAAAATTTTGTCTCTGGCATTGCACATACATATGGGTGCAAAGTACGTGCAGTTAAATCAGATATAAATGGGTTTGAATATATACCTTTTGTATTCAGTTCAATAAATTCGTAGTCCTCTCATTTTCCAAACAGTTTTGATACATTTATTTACTGCTGTGATTTGATCTCTTTGTATTCAGTTCAACAAATTTTGGATTATTTGTCTAAAAAAAATTGGATTACCAAATTTAAAAGAAAAAGGATATAACTCCTCTAAAATTCAGAATGTACTTTAGAAGAAGATAATATACTGAGAGATAATAATTGATTTAGAAATCAACAGTTAAAATTAGGATAAAATATAAGTATATGCACGTTTATATATATATACACACACACACACACATAATATACTAAATTATATTGTTAAAATCTCAGTCAATAATTATTATTCCACGCCTGACCTTTAAAATGTTTAAAAGACACAAATCGTGCAAAATATATATAACTACACATATTCTTTTATTTAAAAAAAAAAAGTTTAATTCAAAACTTTACACTAACGTTACTCCTTGTTGTTTCATTTACTAAATGTAGTTATAATACCATGCATAATAAACAATAGTCTCCTCTTCTGTTTGTGCGGTACGTGGAGGTTTGATTTCCTCGTAAGTTTGTTTTTTTATTCAAATATTCGTTGTTAAAATTTTTAATCTTAATACAAACAGGAACGTGGCACCTAACTACTTCGCTTATGTGTAGTAAAACGAGTAACTTTACAGCAAAAGATACAAGAGCATAGATTAACCAAGAAATAACAAATATTCTGCACTCTCATCATTTTTCTCTCACGGCTCCAAAATACTGATAAGACAGAAGAAGCTCATAAACCCAAATAAAATAAAAAATTACAGAGTTCGAGTTCATTATTCTCAGTTAATTTGTGTCACTGTTGCTCAAATCTCCCCACATTGTCTTTCTACGACCTATTATTTTAATTCACACTCACTTCCATATGTCGGGCATAACCCAATTTTAAAATTCATCCACGCTGCATGCATAATTACAACAAAATTAACATTGATTAATTAACTGGTTTTCTCTATGCACGTTTCCTTATCTCTTCACCTAATGCTGAAAGGTAACAAAAGGTGAGGGGTCGTTGTAAGAATCTTCGGCCATCTGTCTGTCTTTGTTGTCTAAATATGATTTGCTAATTAGTGGGTAATATAATAGATCCACCTGTAAACGCATGTCAAAGTGGTTTAATACTTTATCAAGTCAATCATTTGGCTTGTTTATTTTCTTTGTGTTTTCATTTCTATGTTTCTTTAATCCGGAGTAAAGGGGGGAGGAATCCCCTTTCTCTGCCTTCATTCCACACCTTTCGTGCTGGAAAGTGGTAGAATAATCGATTAAGATTGAATTTAGAAATGTTGTGATAATGACTCAATTTGGAACATTATTCGACCTCATCCACAATGTTCGATGTCGTAAACAATTAACTGTTGGGAAAATAAATAACTATGCACTCAAGAACAAGTTCGTGTAAAGCATAGACATAGAATATAGCTACTCCCATACTGCGTATACTGTAGCAATTAATTTGAAGGTAAGCGTATTACAATTTAATATATGGCATCTTTGAAAATGCTGTTAATGTCAAGTTATTGTACTTTTATGCGCTAATATGAGTATGTACTAGAGGAAAATAACAGTGAAAAGAGGACTTTAAGTGCTTGAATTATATATAGAACTAGAACAGAACCTTACAAAAATGTCATTACATGAATTTGGATGGGAAACAAAGTTTCTAGGAGTTAATTCTTAATTGTATGGATAGATAAGCATAACGCACAAGGGAAGTCGAATCCTTTCCATGGAGTTGGATTCCATCTGTATGCATAGGAGGTTAAACATAAGGTACTATTTGGTATTATTCTTTTACATGCCCTCTTTTATTTGGTCGTCAATCTTTGCTTGGTTAGGCTTTACAGTTGTTCTACATTTGAACTTTTTCCTCATTTCTTACATCACAGCAGATTGTTACGTACAGAGTGAGAAATATAGGAAGGTTTGGACTATAATTTGACATCCTGTTATTTGAGTTTTGTACGTGGTTGTCTAGGAACGAAATAGTTTTTAAAGGATCTAGTTTTGATTATATTCATATTGTAAATACGATTAAAACTCTTTCATGGGATTGGTTTTGTCTCAAAGGAGGGAGGTCATGCTGTATTTTATCAGACTGGCCAGTGTGTGAATCTAATACTTTGTATTGGCAAGTTTTCTAGTCTAACTGATTATCTTTTGTATTTGAGTTAGAAGTTGGAACACTTCCTGTGTTGTTTTAATAAATTTTATTTTGCTTATAAAAAAATAAGGCAAACTTTTATTGCATATTCCAGGCGATTATTTTATATACATGTCCTGCAGTCTAATTAGCAGAGAGCAGTTATGCACGGTTAGGGGCAGCGTGAGGACGCATACATATGCAAATCAGTAACATTATTTAAACATAAAAAAGTAATATCCTGTATAATATATATCATATATAATTATCTTTATTTTCATTAACTTTCTATTTTGTAGACATGCATCTTAAAAATGCCCTCTCAAATTTAAAGGGACACATTTTGTTGTCCCATTTTTATGTTTGCAAAACAATTTCCTATGCAAAAAGAAAACTGCGAATTCTTGATAGATTTTCCTATGTAAATGAATAAATGATAGAAAAGGTACGAGAATACTTGTTGTCTAGATGTTATGTGATGGCTTCTACAATGCTCTCATTAAATTTGCGAGCATTTTTTACCAATTATAACCAGTTTGCAGGTTAACAAAAAAAATTATATTATTTATAAATAAATCAAAATGTTTAGATGTTATTAATTACAAAGGAGCACAACATATAAATGAGAAATTAATGATACTGAAACAAATTGACACACACGCAAGTATCTATCAAAAACAGTAGGATATAATATTTATATAAAATAAATAATGGTAGTTACACTCTTGATCATATTTTTTTAATTTGTCGAAATAATGGTTTGGCTCCAATCTACGGAAGTGAAATATTCGAACCGAATTTTCACATGTTTTCATGAGCCGAATTCCAATGATATACCTATAAGGGCTCCAAAACTCGAGTCAATGTTTGCAAAAAAAAATGTAAAAATCAAAGAGGAATACCTTAAACCTTTGGGCCAACTTATACCATTCTTGATTCATTTATCCTAGTGTTTTGTATGTGAAAAGGCATGAAAAAGTCCTCCAAGACAAATCTTGTAAGAATCACCATCTCTAACAGATTTCGGGCTATGATTCCATACTTTGTTGCTATAATGAGATTCATCCTTTGCTAGAAGGTTTTCGACAACATATTGACTTAATTTGTCAAATTGGACCCAAATTTTCTCGAAAGGTCCAAAACAATAATCATGCACAAAATTAATTTTCTCTTATCTTTAGGTGGCATTTGGTACACTAAAAATATTTTAACATTTCTCATAATTAAAATTATATGAGAATAAAAGTATCCATGTTAAGTAAAAGAGAATAAAAATATATCCCGAACTTGAAAGATTCATGAAAATATTAATTTGTGCATAGTGATAATAAAACTCTCTTTCCTTCCATGGATGGGAATAAAATTTTTCCATAATAATTATTGTAAAATTACTAAACTTACTTATAATAATTTACTGCAAATAAATTATTTTAATAAAATGAGTAATAATCAAATATATTTTGTAAATTTTTTAGGAATCTTATTTCTAATAACTTATTTTCAGGAAAATAATTTATTTGGAAATAAAAATTTCTTATACATGAGTTTTTGGGAAGTTGGACAAGTTGAGTGCGAGAAATAAACTGTAAGGTATCCTAATATATATACCACATACCATTGAGCTATAGATCAACTAGTACAGGATTATTTAACTTAATCAATAATTTCGAATTTAAATCCTAAATATGTAGTTATGTTAAATATTCGAAAAGAGAGTTTTGTTATTGATAATGGTCTTACCTAACTCAATTAAGATTACCTACAAGAGACATGTAATTTCGTACTATATATATATATATGGATGCAAATTTAATTCGATACTGAACCTAATCGTGTCTCCCAAGACACATGTTAATTCTGAGCTATTAATCTTTAAATGATCGAAATCATATATAACGAACGCACATCAAAGTTTAGGTGTTTGCTTATTCTTGCAGGTTGGTAAATTGAAAACCTGCCTAATTAATTGGCACACTGCCATGGGACAAGGTGAGCATTGGACGGATTTGTCACTGTAGCATTCAGCAATGATTCTCATGCATGAAAATAGGCTTTGCCAATTGCTATAGTCGAAATGTCTTTCCCATGCAGGTGAAGGCCAAACGGGTGAACTAGAGGGTGACAAGACAGTTAAGTGTTTATATGTTATACAATGACATAATGCCAACTATTCCTATCTTGCTGGTTGTTTGTGGATATGCACGGATCTATAGCTATATTCTTAAGGACAAAGTCTATTTTTCCTTCTTATTTTTGTTTGGTAAGTACATGGCAGCATATACCGAGAACTTTTCTGCGTCAACTTCTTTGGTTTATCCTCATTAATTTTATCATTGTTTAAACAGGGCCTGATCTACTGCATATATCCCACTTGAATAGAACAAGCAATCATCTATGGTCTATATTTCTTCACATTGTTTATTATAAAAGACAACTGTTAATGATGGCAACCACTTACCCTACACTTTCATGTATCTAAAAAACAAGATAAACTTATTAATTTTATGAATTATTGTTTTGATTTAACATCAGATGGAGGTTTGAGATTCCTTCTGTAAAACTTAGAAAAAGAGGATGATTGAACTCTCATGCCAACAAGAAGCTTACGGATGCCACGCAGATGATGAGACCTGCGTTCATATATTTCTCACACGTATCTATTCAAAAGGGATGTGAAAGCAAAGAGAAATTATTGCATGTACCACTGTGCCACGTAACCAATAGTCTCGGTCAATGTTAGGACACTTTACTTTTGTTTTCATTTTTTATTTTTATTTATAAAATGGTCACTTTGTTTTAATCTGTTTCTTGTTTTAAAGGTTATACATAAAACAAAGAAAATAAAAATTGTTTTTCAGTACATTTTTAAAATCCTCAATATCCATTTTGTATAAAAAGAACCATGAAATATTATTTAAATAATAAATTACTAACCGATATATTATTTTTTATTAAGTTTCATAAAAATAAAAATTCACGAAAATTAGTTTGCAAACTGATTATTACACTTTGTTTAAATTAATTTTAAAGAAAAAGGGGGAAATAGGGAATAAAAAAATAGGCTTATTTCTTCTTTGATTATTAGCACTTGTTGATTAAAAAATTTTAGAGACATTTCTGTACTCAAATAATAATCTTTATACCAAAAAAGAGACATTTATGTGAGTCCTAGCATTTTTTAATTTTATCTTCTTGAATGGAAAGAAAGGGAGAAAAAAAAAAGCATAAGATTCATAATATATATTAATTGTTTTTATTTTTTCCTTCTTTGGTGAAATCAAATAAACAATAAAAGGATTTTAATTTCTTCTTCATTTGGTAATAGTGAACAAAAGGAACTTTTCTATTCCTTTTTTTTTTTCCCATTCCTTTTTTTCCATTAACGTCTCTCTTCCATAAAATCAAACAAAACCTTACTACAGTATTTTTGGGTGATGGAGTTTGCATCAGATGAAACGTGAAATAAGTATGTTATTATCAAGAAACACGAATATGTGGCACATGCTGTTTAGCAATAGCTGGTAGCTTGAACAATTTCACTATGAGTAGTGATATGTTTATTTCTCTCTTCCTATCATATTATATTATTTATCATAATATACTTTTCTCTTTTCTATCCTTTTCTCTCTCTATGTGTCAATTATAGTAGAAATATCCATCAATCTTTATTGAAGATGGCTACCGTGAACTATCTTCACATGTGGTCTACAGTGGACTTCTTTATTTACCATTAGTTCATTTAATCCTCACGATTTATACAGTGCCCCACGAATCTCTCTCTAACTCCCTCCACAATCCCTCCCTTACACCGGCCCTGGCAAAGCTGGCACTACCGCCCTCATCGGGTAACCACCGTAGATGCCAGCACTGACGAAACAACCCCAACAGCAAAAAATGACAAGCCTCACCACCACCACTCTTGCTAGATCTGTGACCAAACCAGAGTTCGTACCATGCCTTTACCTTCTCAATGCACCATCATGAAAACGTCTAGCCCTCACCACGTAGCTTTGTGAGATTCTTGACCAAACCAGACTTCGTAATACGCACAATGAGACAGATTTGTGACCACACTAGAGCACGAGATTCGTGACCAAACCAAGTTCGTACCACACCTTGCTTCTCAATGCCCATCACGAACAAGCCCCACCCTTGCGAGCTCCGTGACCAAACTAAGGTTTGTACTACCCACAATGAAACAAGATCTGTGACCACGCAGTGAGTCGCAAGAGGAGGTGCTGCCGCATCCTTTGGTGGCTTGCTTCCTCTCATGTAAATGCTAGCTTCAAGGGTGCCAATTTGATGAGGGAAGGTGTAGGATAAAATATACAGTAGTATAGGTTAAATAATAGATATTAATTGTGGTGCATGGTGGACCACTTATGACAATATCATCTTTATTCTTTCTCTATTTGTCATTTTCTAATTCCAATGCCACCAAGCGTCTAGATAAGTGTTGCTCTTTTTATTTTTGAATAAAGCTAATCACACTTTGTATGTTATCTTGCATCTCTCTACCATGTTACAATTTTACCAAATGAATAATGTTGAACTTATTAAAACTTTTAGAAGAGTGCTAGTGATACATTTTCCAAAACTCTTCTTTTAATATACTTTCTTTTATCTATTGATCACACTAATTTGGGAACAAGACTATACATTTAGTGGAATATTCTATATGAATTTCACTCATACTAGATCTAATGTCTGTGTATTGCATGAGTTTATTTAAATATATAAAATATAATTTAAATATATGAAATATGTTATGAAATGATGTTTTTTTAATTTGTAATTTATTATAAATAATTATTGTAAATAATATTTTTAAGATAATATGTGTATTTTTTGTTAAGATTAACCATATATTTGTCAACATTTTTTAAAAAAGTTATGATTAAAAAATGTAATATATCAAATATTGTAGTAAATTATTAAACACTTCATTGTGAATACAGTTTTAATGTTGTTTGCATTTTTTTATTTTGTACAATAATAAGAATCACAACTCTTTTTGGTAATGTAACTCTTGTCTATAATTAATTATATATGATAAAATAGATGTAATATTACTAAATAGTTTTGTCATTCTCGTTTAAACTTCAGTATTATTTTTTAATCCTCTAATTAAGCCAGAAAGTAGTTATTGATCTAATATTGTCGTTATCAATGAGTGATAATTACTTTTTCCCAATCTATGATATTTTTCATTTTACATATATTGTTTGAAATTTAGATATGTAGTTTGAGTAAATCACTCATTGGCATAAATAAATATTAGTTTTTATTTTTGTCCACTTAAAATATATGTTGCTTTTTATAATGTTAGTATTTTCTATTACCAACTTGTAAGAATCATTTGTTAAATTGCATAACAAATAATTTAATTATTTACAATAGTGTCGACAACTCACCATATGTTAAAATTTACTTACTATATCATCTAGACGCTTATAACTAATAATGTCTTTAGATGAACTATCAAAAGCTTCAAACTCAATCTCTTTATTGATCGAACAAGTTTGGTCCATGTATATTTTAATTTCAATTTTGAAAAAAAACCATTCTCTTTTAACAAAAAAAATCCTTTCAAAAAGTAGGAAAAAGTGATTATTTTTAAAAATAAACTAAATTAAGTACGTATATATTTATTTAAATACATGCTTTCTTTAAAAGTATTTAAAATATTTAGAATTTATTATAAGTAATTCTACCTATTGAGACTAATAATGCAATATATAGGGTCAGGATCTGTTGACACCAGGTGTCAAAGTTAGTCAAATTACACTTTCAATAACTTTTTGTATAATGCAAATTTAGCCAATCCAACCATTTAATTGTGTGATATTATATTCACGTCATATATATCAAATTTCACATATTCATACTTTTCTAGATATGTCATCTAACATTGGATTTTACATACTACTTTAATATCTTGTTGTACTTAAAATAAAGTGATGCGATGAACTACCAAATAATTTGAAATTGTATGAAATTTTGCATAGTTGATCTAATTGATAAGAACATCAAATTCAACGATTGGATTTGTTAAATTTGTATTCTACAAAAAGTTTATTGAATGTATAATTTGATTAACTTTGATACCTAATGTCAACGGATCCTGACTCATATATATATAACTAAGGGACAATAGATCACATGGAGTAAAAATACATACACATTATCTTAATTAAATATGTGCCACAAAAAAATTACTTTTTAAATTTAGCTTAATATTTTCTTCTCAAATGAAAAATACATTTTTAATAACATTATAGTTGAATTTGTACTTATCATATTTTTCAATTATATTTTTTAATATTACATGCAAGATTTGTAAATTAAAATTTGTAGCCCCTATTGTTTTATTTATATTATATAAAATAATATAACTTAATTTATCTGGTATATAAAATTTTCTATAAATTAAATAGCATCTATGATATTAATTGTTCATTTAATTTGTAGTAAGTAAGCTTTTCAAAAAAAATAGTAGTAAATAAAATTCAAGTTGCTATATATATACGTAAAATATAAATATAAAGATTAGAAAATGATTGGATTAAATTAATTGTGAACATATAACAAAATTTTCAATAATTTTAAACTTACATTTATTTTGATCATATGATACTTCTTTTAACTGTTGATCATACGTTCCAATTTGAGAACGAGACTTACATATTTAGTAGATATTCTATATGGATTTCACTCAATGAGTTTTTTTTTTGTTACATCACGCAATATGATTATGAGATATACCAATATATCGGGGGGGAAGTGTTAAAAAATAATTAAGTATATCTTTTTACTTTTTGTTTTTCTCTTCTTGCCTGTGGACCAGCGCATACCTTAATCATTTTCCTAAAACTTTTGCTACGCTAGGGGTGAAGAAATGTGAAAGAAGGTGACATGTGATAAACATTATTCTTTAATTTTACTTATTTCTGGTCAAATTCAACTCTATAGAATATAAATAAAATATACTTCGACTCCGAATGGTACGAAAGATGCATGGGACAGTCGTAATAATATCGACATAGGTCCCTCCCAGAGCAGACATGAAAATCTTTTCGACTTTTCTAAAATCTTTTACGGAGCCTGAAGACGCACATAAAACCGTCTTCCATGCTTTTAATTTGGGGAAAACGACGCCCCAACATCAATCTCTCCTCTCACACAAATTTGAGGTTCTCTTTATGTGGCCATGGAAATGGTGGGGTTTGTTTCCCCCCATGAATCAAACATAAGATCAAGGAAAATGAGTATATAGTTTTTCTTTATTTACGTACAAATTAAATTGATATGTGATTAATTTAGAATACATGAATTTGGTGTTATTAGCTAGCTAGATCGAGTGAGATTGAGCAAAGTGAGTAATGGATGGGATTGGGACCAATAATGGCATGCGCGTCGCGTAGGGTTTAGGAATGTTCCTCCATGCTGCAATTGGATGCATTACCATGACTATATATTACACGGCAACACCGTCTGGTTTAACCTTTTAATTTTTTTTCTCTACAATATGAATATAAATTTGTTGTACATATCGAATCCAATGTTCGTCTTTGTGTTCGAATCTTGGTAGTAGTGAAGTCGTGGAGGCTTCTTCTTGTATATTGCAAGGTCCTCTCAACAATGATCAACTCAACATTTGTATTATTAATTTCAAATTTCAATTCGTCTATCATAGACCGTGAAATTCCTTGTCTGGTTCGGTGTATCAGTTCATAGCGAGTGACTACAAGACAAAACACTCAGGCTAATTTTTTCATCATAAAACACGTTTTAATTTATAATTTAGGGATGAAATTAATTTAAATATATTTTTTGATTAATTTAATAAATTAATATTAATATCATCAAAAATTAATTTTACCTAACTTAAAATTTAAAATTTAGGATCGTCAGGTTAATTTGAATATATATGTTAATATATTTAATAATTTAAGTTAATTTCATTGAAATTAATTTTACCTAATTTTAAAGTATTTAGTCGAAGTCTCACCCCAAGTTTGAAATTCCTTGTCACGCCAAGGAAAATGATGAGTGTCTTAATATTTCCAGGTATAAGAGATAGAGAGAGAGAGAGAGAGAGAGAGAGAGGAGAGAGAGAGAGAGAGAGAGAGAGAGAGAGAAATAAGAAAAGAGAGAAAGGAAAAAAATATAATAAATAATGTGAATATGTAATGTGATAAATAAAAGAAATCAAGAAATAAATAAATAAAATAAATAGATGTACTGTATAAATGTATGAGTTTTATTATTATTTCTATAAGTAGTACTGCTGGTTTTTAATGTATTTTAAAGGTAAAACCATTCATGTGTTTTTCTTTAATATAGATTAAATTCTTTTAGTAATATCAATATTCTAAAAATAGGACAGGTTATTAAGTCAATGATCATCAATTCACAGTTTATTGATCTAATCTAACTATAATTCAACTACAATTGAATTGATAATAACAATAATAGAATATATGTAATATCGCAATAATAGATTAACACAATATCATAAAAATCAAGTTCATAAAATTTTAAATTAATATAAGAGATCTAATTATTATACATTCTATAAAAAAAATCAATAATAAGAGACTAAAAAAGGATTTACAAGTGAACTCTGCATAAACTATTGTAAGAATTTTAATTTTTCACATCTTAGTTATCTTACATCTTCTTTTTATCTATTTTTTATTGGTTAAATTAATTTGTAGGTACCTATAGTTTTATAGAGTTTTAATTAAGTCCTTATAGTTAAAAACAATTTAAAAAGTCCTTATTATTTAAAAGTTTGTAATTCCTATACACTAACGAACTCTACTAATTTATATTTAACTTACATTTTTAGTCTCCTAACTTTTCTCTTATTTAAGATTAAGTCCGAGTGTAGGTGGTATGCAAAAAGGGAAAGAAATTAATAAAAGTGTTGAAGGGGGAATCTAACTCTAATCTTGAAGTCCACAACAACATTAAAACCATTAAGCTATTGACTTTATTTAATATGGAAATAAAAATTATATTATATATAACTTAAACTTAAATGTGAGACTAAAATTACACATATATTTACTACTACTAAATTAAATAATATTAACATTATATAAATTAATAATATTAAAATTAATATTAATAAATATAAATTAGTATATATTTGTAGGATATTAATATATTAAAATTCATATTAATAAATATATATTAATAATATATACTAAGAACCAAAATTACACATATATTTACTACTAGTAAAAAATTATTAATATTATAAAACAAAAATACAATAACTTATACTTTTTAATACTGTATGTCTTAATTATAACTTAATCACTCTATTTTAAATTTTTTTATAAAATTGTGTTGTTTAAATTTTTTATTTTTTCTCTGCATTTTAGTGATTGAAATAAGATATTATCGATAAAATAATTTTTTATATATATTTCACTAAAAAAGTATATTTATCATATATTTTCAATTAACTTCTTCTTCTGATATTTTATCATATTTAATATATAAATTTTTCTAGAAGTTTATTAATAGATACTAATTTATATATATTAGTGAACTCTAAGGGTGGGAATTCAAACTCCATTCAAGCTAACAAGTATATATTATTAATTTATATTTATTAATATTAATTTTAATATTATTAGTTTATATGATGTTAATAATATTTAATTTAGTAATAGTAAATATATATGCAATTTTGGTATCCTTTAGTTATATATAATATAAATTTTATTTGCATACCAATAAAATTATTAGCCTTATGGCTTTAGTGTTATTGGTGGACTTTAAAGGTGGGGGTTAATTCCAACCTTTAACACTTTTATTAATTTTTCTCATTTTTGCATACCACCTACACTTGAACTTCATTTAAATAAGAGGAAAATTGGAAGACTAAAAATATAATTAAGTTAAATATAAATTAACGGAGTTGTAACACGTTAACATGTAGGGGTTTAATTACAAACCTTTTAAACTATAAGGATTTTTTTTAAGTATTTTAACTGTAGAACTTAATTAAAACTCCTAAAACTATAAGAACTTTCAGATTAATTTAACCTTTTTAATTTATTTTTCTGTCGCATTTTTATCAAATTATTATATCACTTTTTTCCATTTATCTCACACATACAAAGGATGTAAGAAAATTATAACACTTTCCGTAATTAACGTTGAATTTTTTTTTATTTTATTAGTTTCATAAGCCCTTGTATGATACTTTTTTTTAGTCAGCATTCATTACATACACTAATAAATTTGGTTAACAGCAACTAGTTAAGTTATTTATTTTTAGCAAAACAATATATGTGGGCGTGACATAATTTTCTTTTTCCATGGACAATAACTTTATTCTTTTGTTTTTACGCCGTGAAAATGGAGTAGAAATTTGAAATTTCACATTCTAATCTGATATGACTTGTCTTTCATCATGTTGATTCCCTTCTTATCAAGTGGCTCATTTATTTTGTGACTTTTTAATTTAATAGAATTATGACAATGTCATGCCAACAAGATAATATATGTATTGCTTTATTATTTGAATAAATTCATTTTTTTATATATATTAATTTAATATTTAAGGAAAAAAAAAACTTATTATCAAAATTTGTATGTGTAAATTTTTAATTATTTTTCAAATCTCAAATCTTTTATTAAAGATTTTATTTGAATGAAGAACATTTATAATATAATAGAATTAATTTTCATAATAATTTTTTAAAAATTAATTTTAAAATATATTGCCTCAATTAATTAAGTCATTACTATTGGAATTTAATAAAGGATTTGCTGTTTTTTTATGGCTAATTATACTTTGTGCCACCCAAATTTTATCATTTTACGAATTTCGTCACCGTATTTATTTTCTCTCACATTTTGTCACCTTATTTTTTAAGTCTTGCGAATTTTGTTCAATTTTGAGAATTTTATTTAATAAACAGTTGATGATTGACAAAATTTGCAAGATTTCAAAAATAGAATGACAAAATGCGAGAGAAACAAAACACCAATGACAAAATCCACAAAATGATAAAACTTGGGTAGTACAAAGTGCAATTAAGCTTTTTTTATTTAAGGGGGGAAATTATATTGAAAAATTAGACATAATATTCTTCAGAAATTGACAGCTTTGATAGATTATTCTTTCTTTCTTTCCTTTTCATGACACACCAAAAAATGAAAAAAGTTAATGAAACTAGATATGACAAAAGCAATACCGTCAGCATTTTGTCGTATGTTTTTTTTGGAAAAACTTATTTTAAAATGTAAAATAAGTAACTTCAGTTGTCTATGAAAAAATTATTAGTCAATATTACAATATATTTATGATTGTTATGTATGTGCATGAATAACTAAAATTACTTATTTTACTTTCTAGAGTGAGTTATGCACTAATCAAAGTAGGGTATAAATTATCAGTTAAACAATTAAATTGTAACTATCTGATATTGGATAAATTGGTAAAAGTTAAAAAAAAGATTAAATTATCTTGTAAATCCTTACAGGTTTACTGTATTTTAAATAGGTTTTTATAATTTAAAAAAATTTAATGGGATTCTTGTATTCCTTAAAAAAAATTGAGTTCTTATTTCTTAATCGTCTCTAAAACTATTAAAAATTATTAAATTATAAAATTTATTTTATATAAAACATTATAATGAATTATGTGAAATAACACAGTTAGATACTTTTTTTTTTTCATTTTACCTTATTCGATTCAAAAGTTTGAGGTAGTGGGAAAGAAAATGAGAAGTCTAATTTTTTTTTCCTCTCGTTTGTCTCATTCTCTAATACTGGTGGGA
Source organism: Spatholobus suberectus (assembly GCA_004329165.1). Classification (NCBI taxonomy): domain Eukaryota; kingdom Viridiplantae; phylum Streptophyta; class Magnoliopsida; order Fabales; family Fabaceae; genus Spatholobus; species Spatholobus suberectus. The sequence goes on along the minus strand of QUWT01000241.1, from coordinate 3,421 downwards.
TTTGAAAAGAAAGAAAAATAATTTTTAATTTCATATTTAACAAAACTGTCTTTAAATCTTATTTTTCCTTGCCTTTCTCTTTTATATATAAGAGTATAACAATATATTATATATATTTTTTCTCCTCTCTCCTTCCTTTGCATTTCTTTTATTAATTTTTTTTGGTACAAATTTATTTTATTAATTTGATACACTACAAAGATTCTTACACTATAAATCAATTAAAAATTATTTTATGTATGATTTTTAAAGTAATTATTATAAAATTAACAAACTTAACCTACATTATAATTTGTAATTGAATAATAGTATAAAAGATATTACACCATCAGTATATTTTAATTAAATTCTTGAACTAAATACAAAAGGATTCTGTCAAAAAAAATTAAATTACAAAAAAATATTTAAAAAGTTAATAAAATTATTCTATATTAATAACATTAAAACTACTCATTATATTTATTACTTTTCAATTGTAGCTTTTTATTGGTAACAATCATATTTATTTAGATTTTAATAAAAAAAATTGTAAAGAAATACATTTTTATTTTATTTATAATTGCATATATAAAATCGGAATTAGTTAATTTCACTATTTAATTGTCTAATGTCTATATTGTCTTTCTTGATGGGGGATTTGGTACGATAACGTAATAACGTGTATGGATCCTCTTTAATGTGTGGGCTTTGTACGCTGTTCGTACTTCTTAGCAAGAGTGTACATGGTGGTGCTTTCACAGCATTCATCTATTTATTTTTTCCGTTTACGGCTTTCAAATTCAAACTGAATATAGTCCTAAATTATATATTAGAATATACAATTTAGAAAATAAGATTTTCTTATTCGTTATTCTCTTAATTAGATATTTTTAAAATTTTTTCTCTCTTTTGAATATGTATTTCATTTACTATTTCTCATAATTAATCAAAAAATTTATCTCTCAATCATATCATATTATCCGCATTTTGTTTTTCTGTATATATTTGATCTTCTTAATCACCAATCTCTTTTAATTTACTATGTTTTATCTCTATCTTTAAATTAAATTTCAATGGTTCTTTTATAAGAAAATTAATAAATTAAAATAACATAATATCACAATTTAATTTATTCATTATAAATCTAAAATATAATTTATATATTCAAATTAAGATATTTATTTATTATAAATTTAATTATAATATAATTTATAATTTAAAATATTTATTTATTATTAATTTCAATTATATAAAAATAAATATTTGTCCTATACAATATACAAACTAAAATACTAGTTTCTAAATAAAAAAAGGAATTATCATTATTTTCAATCTTGACATTAATTACTTATGGTATTTGCTTTTATATAATACAATTTCATTTTGAGAGTGGGATAGATTCTAAAGCATTTTCTTTCTCTTATGTGATTATGTAATTTTTATGATAATTTTTGAACTTTCATGCTAAATTAAATTAGTATATTTTAATTAGTTATTATTTTCAAAATAGATATTTTATTAATTTATTTAAGTATGTTTAAATTTTTTTAATTAATATTAGACATGGTAAAATATTACTGATTTCCACTAAAATAATTTTCTATTAATCAAATCAATTTTTTGGGCTGTTTAAAATTAAAAGTTTCAAACACTTGTATTTCTGATTACATATAAAATAATATTTTGTTAATTTAACTAAACTTTCTTATTTTTGAAGTTATATTTTTATGTTTTACCTGCATTTAAAATACACCTCTAAATATGAGATACTTATTAGTCATAATAAAAAAAAACCGTGTATAATTTGAAGTTATTGTTTTTCTCTATTCAATTTGAGTGTTTTGTTGGAGTACGTATGCTTATTTTATTTTTATTTATATTTAATTTTAAATAAAACCGCATATCCAGTGTCATTTATACAGTGTCAAAACTTTGTAGTTTGTAAGAAAGTAACTCACAAATTTTCAATTCTGGTGGAAGGACGTGTCAAAAACCAAAATCATGATAGTGTCAAATCCGGGGTCTACTATTCCCACACCCTTTTCCTGCCCCTTTCCCTCCCATCCCTCCCCTTTCTTTTTAAAATACTTTCCCCCGCACTCCCTCTCCTTCCACTGCTAGTTTCATTTTTTCCCCTTTCACTCCCTCCATTGCACGCGACCGTTGGACCTCCGTCGCTAGAAGATCATCTCACCGAAGCACCACATTGCCTTTCCCTTCAAGCAGCTACACTCTTGTTGAAACTTTGCTGGTAAGTGTTTTTTCTTCTTTTTTTTTTTTAGATTTAATTTGAAATCACGATTCCGTTGTTTGAAAATACACAATGGAATCGGGATTTTGTTGTGCAGCTACTCTAGATCAGCCACGAAAACGCAATTTCGTTGTGTATCTAAACTAGATACAAAATGGAATCGCGATTCTATTGTGTATTGTGTGAAGTTTAAATTTATTTTTTATTTAATTATTATTTATATGATTTTAATGATTTAAATTTTTTTAAACAGTTTTTTTTATTTTAATGAATTAAATATTTTAAGTTATTTGTTTTTAAATTAAATTTTTATTTAATTATTTATATGATTTAATGATTTGAATTATATGTTTTTTAAATAGTTTTTTATTTGAATGAAATAAATAATTTAAGTTATGTGTAATATTCTAAAATTTTTATTTTAATTATTTATATGAATTTAATAATTTAAATTATTTTTTTGATAATATAAGTAATTTAATAATTAAATTAATTATTTTTAGAATATTTCTAATTAATAATATTGATTATTAACTATTTACTAACTAATTTTCAGGTTCATTATGCCACGCAAGAGATTTGGTGCCCCTCATCCTAAACGAAGCCCTCTGCCACATGACGCACCAAGCACATTTAGGCGTCCACCGCCGACTGCATGTGCACAGCGAGCTAGACAGGCTGTAGCAACTAAGGAGCATCACAGACAACAACAACATAAGGAAGAGGTACATGATGATGTACTTGAGGTAAAGCCTTAGGTATAGGAGGCAAAGGAGCCTAAGGTAGATTTGGCTCATCAGATTGTTAGACCTCCATTTCCAGAAGGTCCTCTAGACTTGTCACTGCTTTGGTCCTATAAGGACCACGTTACAAGACATATTTGGATTGGATGGCCCCGCTGCTAGTCAGGTTGCCGAGCATTGATTGCTCAGAGCAGCAGCCCGCCTCTGTCGGTGGAATTTGACAAGGGGCACAGGTCTTGCACAAGGAACCAAGTGTAACACCCCTGCTCTTTTTTCCTAATAAATTATTTTCCTAATTATTTCGTATTTATTTCTAAAGAACCAGATGGGAATCTCAAAAATTTGATCCCCGTGGTTACGCTCGTATTAGTGAGTAATACTTAGTTTAGATTTTTAATAATTTTGGGAAACGAAGTCTTGAAAAAGGATAAAATGACTATTTTGCTCC
>QUWT01000239.1:0-15417 GCA_004329165.1 Spatholobus suberectus | reverse complement strand
TCCTTTGAAATATGACTAAGCACTTATGCCACAACATAAAGGATTTTTCCTCAACTCTAGACCTTTAGCAATAGAACTCTCAACAACTAAAGATGAAGAAATACTATTAGAAGCCAAAGACAATTTATATAAACCATTCACTAAAGATCCAAAACCAACAATTTGGAAGTTCAACATTAGATTTATTTTCCTATCACCAAAAGTGAAACTAAAACCAAGTTTATCTAAATAAGAAACAAAAATCAAATTTCTCCTAAAAGAATGTACGTAAAAGTATCCTTCAAAATCAATTCAAATCTAGAACCTAAAACTAGCTAACGTCTCCCATTTTTTCTATGAAGACTTCAAGATATTTTCTACCCTTACTTGCTTTCCCTTGGATGTGCTCCTTCACATTTCTGAACCCCTATAAAGACACAGCAATATTTGTTGTGGAACCACTATCAAGCACTAAGAATCTATAGGAGCATCAACTAGATTGGACTCAAGACAGACAAAAGTCAAGTTATTACCTCCTAATTTCTGCTTGTTCTTTAGCTAAGCCTTGAACTTTCCACAATCAGTTTTCTTATGCCATTTTCCCTTACACTAGAAGCACCAAATACTCTTCTTAAAGATAGCTGGCTTAGGACCTCCTACATTGTGGTGCTAACCCTTACCTAGTTTCCTTAATCCTCGATATCTATAAGAAGCATTAGATGCACTCTTTATATTTTTCCAATTTCCCTTGCCAGCAGTGGGTTTGCCATGGACGGACAACGAGGCTATGTCACTCTTTTCTTTCTTAAGTTTCTCTTCTTCAGCAACACACTTGGTAATAAGGTCATTCACACTCCATTTCTGACCAAAGGTATTGTTGGCAGTTTTAATTTGTGTGAATCAGCGGATAGGCAGTTTAGGGCATGTTCAATAAATTTTTCACTAAGGTCAATTTGGTGAGATTTCAGCTTGGTTTGGATGTGGACCATCTTCATAATGAATTCCCTCACGCCCCCAACGTTGTCATATCTCATGTCCGCTAACTGTTTCATTAGACATCCGGACTCAACATTGTCAGATACCTGGTACCTCCTCCTAGAGCAGTAAGGAACTCTTTAGCTGTCGCTTTCTTTGACAGACCACTCAAAAGATGTTCAGAGATAGTCCTTTTGATAGCAATCAACTCAACCTATCAGACCTCTCCCACTTAGCCAAAAGCTCCTTCTATTCAGGCATGCTCTCTACATTGATCACAAGCTTCCCCTTGCGTAAAGCTAAATCAAGATCAACACTTCCCAAAGAGAATTCTAGATCTTGCTTCCATTTGGCATAGTTCGATCTAGTCATGATCTCAATGGAAGTGAAACATTTATTCACAAAAAGTTCACTGTTAAGACAAAACAGGGATGCATTAGAACATATTACAAGACAAGATATAGCTTAAAACAAAACAAGCTATCATAGTGAGGCTAGTATAATAGCACATTCCCTTTTGGGCAAAATGCACAAACCAAGGTCATAACCTAGGTCAAAACCTCAGATGGGTTAATCCATGAGCACGCACTAAGTTCAGAAAATTGTCCCCTTTGGACAGACAAATCCCTTAACCCAATGCATTCCCCAATAACTCCATCCAACCTTAACTTTCAACCCAAACATACAATAACCCCTTTGGATAGACAATTGCACACAAAAATCAAAAGCATTCCTCAAATTACAAAAAAATTTCATGCACTAATACAAGTGGTCCCACTTTGGCTGTAACAACTTATAGCAACCATGAAAATTCTTGCACCGGAGTCAATTTTCTCTTATCTAAAATCATGACTCAGTCAACAGACAAATGCATCATTAAAAGGGCATCCTTACTGGTCATATATTAATTATCAACAACATTCCCAAGATGTTTTGCATTTAAATAGTCTCAAAAGGCTAAGGCATTCTAATTTTAAACTCCATCTAAATAAATATTAACAATAAATTCGCAGCAGCAAAATTAAATAAATAATAGTAACCTTGAAACATACTAGAAAGGACAATATTTCAAATATTAAACACACACACACATATATACAGTAATATACAATAGGCTGACTTGGATTAGTGGTTGGGTTCTCCTACCTAAACCCTTATAACCTAGGTTCAAGTCATGTTTTTGGCCTTCCTTTTAATTATTAGAAGTAGGGAGCGTAACATTAGAATTTCACACCATGAAGATTTCACGTAACAGTGCACAATTAGGCAAGTAACCCAAAATTCAATTAAAATAACAAATTCAATTAATTGTCACAAGCAGCCTGGGAGCGTAACAGCAGCGCAACTCAATGGAAATTAATTATTAAAATTACAATAGCAATTAACGTAATTAACAATTTATAAATAATATATTATTAACGCAATTTGCGTAACAGTTGGCGTAAAAAATCAATAGTATTAATGTAGCAATAGAATATTGTATTAATGCAATCCCGTTGCCATTCAATTGAAATCAATATAATAATAACATATATAGCAATTGAAATAGCAGCGTAACAAAATTCCCAGTAGCAGCAAATTTCCAGCAACAACATAATAGTAGACTCAACCAATTGAAATTGTAGAAACCGAAATTGGAAAACAAATAACAAAAAAAACATATAACATTAATCGGTATAAAAAATTGATCATCTTCTACAAAAGCTTCATGATTTTGAGTTCCAATTTTGAAAATTTCGCACATAATAGAAAACAAATTATTCAAAAATTGGATTCCAAGAATTATTAAATAAATAGCTATATCAATATTAGGTCCTAAATCATATAAAGAAGGCTTTGATACCAAATATAAGAAAATAATACACCAAGAAAAACGGTACACACCTTATATAAATTAAGAACACCAATAATATTTATAAAATTTGCTTACTTGTTGAAGACAAATCGAGAATGGCAAGGATTGTTGTGTTGTACAACCTTTCGAAACTCAAAAGTTAACCTTCCTTTGCTTGATCAAAAGCTCTAAATTATAGGTTTTCAATGAGACAAACCTAGAGAGCAACTATAAGTTGTGGATGACAGCAAAGGAGACCTAGCCACACTATTTATTAACCCTAGGCACCTCCTATTATGGGCTTAGTGGTTTGGCCCACACTGTTTCTCACATAGATCAATATTAGGTATCCAAAGTCCATCAGCAATTAATCACATTATAATTGAGCTTAAGTATCATCAAATGGATCATAATATTAGCCCATTTTTGGTAAAAACAAAATGTCACAATTGATTACAGTCCCATAAGAATTTATAAGAAAATTCTAACATTGTATTGATTATTGCAGCTGAAATCGAATTTCGGGTAAGGTTAGTTACGTATTATTTTTTAACATAATTTTATTAACTTGAAGTAAGATCTTGGCCTGCTGTCACTGAAAGGTTTTTATTATACAAACCATAACAAACAGAGAAATATTGGACTCTCAAAAAATAGTATTTCTTGTTTTGATCTTACTTTCTTCTAGAACAAGTATATATAGTGGTTGCAAATTATGAAAAAAATTTACATGAGTGACTTCATGTGGGTGGTTGGTCCTCATTCGACGTGAATCTGGAGCCAAACGGAATACAAACTGAACCATACAAGGAAATCCACAAGGTTTTGCTTGAAAGGGGGAGGAGAGGATATAAATAACTCTTAATGATGGTTCAGTCTGCATTAATATAATAATATATATGGTAATGGAAATGGTTAATAAATATATTAGCGTGTGGAGTTCGTTTGAAACAGAGGACAAGGTGAAGATTGTTTGTTTGTGTTAATAGGAATGTCCAAACAAATACAAATTCCCTAAACCAGATCACATGACTGAGTTTCTGTTTAGGTTATCCCCTAGATACCTCTGCTGGGGGAAAGTATGATTTATTTTGTTTTATAAGAGAATTTTATGGGCATTTCCAAAGCTGAATGAACCAATAGAAGTAAAACTGCATATAATATTACAAGGTTGAGAAAACATAGGCGCATATCAAGTCATGAGGTTGAAAGAACATAGGGATAGGTATGGATCTAATTTTGTCAATAATGTGGAGGGATAAAATCTTGAACTGTTGTTAGGTAGAAGGATCCAACTTGTGGTTTATTCTCTACTTCGGAGGTTTTAATCATACAGGGTTCTCGTTAATATTCTATTCGATTCCATTGCTACAATTGCCGTGTGAAAGTACTGTTAAAGATAGCACATTTCTTGCATATCCGTTTCCAAACATTGGAGTATGAAGTTATTGACAGGAAATTTTGATACTCCAAATTTCTACCATAGTATCATCAATATGATACTCTTCAGTCATAATTCTGACTCACAGATCAATAGGATAGTTATATAAGGTCAAAGCAATTTTGATTGAAAGGGTTTCTAAATCTTATGCTAATGCTCGTAATTTTGAAGGGGTGTTTAGTATTTTCCAACGTAGATATTAGTTAGTTCTTTTATTTGGAAATGGGATGCAAATGCACCTGCAAATTCTATCCCTAAACATATCCGTTACTCGTTTGGTGGATTTTTTTTTTATGTTAGAGACCACCACCACCACCATCATACTTTAATAAAATTCTTCATTTATCATTTTTTTAATGTTACACTATCTATTGTAATAAAATTCTTACTTTAATATTACACTTTTTTATTTTTTTTAATAAATATTTGATTTTAAAAAAAATACATAACAGTTTAAAGTTAATTAAAATAAACTTAAAATATAATTAACTAAAAAATATTTTTGTCTAAAATAATATATAAAAATATATATAAACATGTCATTTTATATTTATTAACTAATTTAACGATTAATTTTATAAAAATATTTCTAATTCAATAGTTAATTTAAAGTTAATGATTTCAATTAAAAAGTAATTTTTCAACTTCAACTATCTTATGAGTTTTTTTTACTGAATAAATTATTCTTCTTAGAGTTCACTATTAAGAGTTATCTTGAAGATGGAGAAGCATTTGAAGGTATACGAAGCATTTCTTTCTTTCCATCGGAGAATATCTGGAAAATATGATAGTCATATCTGGAAAATTTTATAGGTAAAATGTAGTTGATTGAACCAGCTTTGATGAAACTCGTATTCACTAGTCACAACATTATTATTTTTTTTCTGAAAACTAGTCACAACATTTATACACATAATAAAATATGATGTACGAGATCAAATTGTCGGAATTTTCTTGAAGAGGAGTATATTCTTGTAAGCGTGCCATAAATAATTGCACAAATTGAAACTATGATTATGTTGAGTGGATTTGCATTATATGTCGCACTACTAAGCTTTTAAAAAATTCGTTGAATCTGTTATTGATCAAATGGCCCCGACAATAGAGATTGAACTGCCCACACTTTCACACGCGAGATAGAAAAAGAGACGGAAAGTTCTTTAGTCATAATCTCATATACCTTTTAGTTTATAATTATTTGATCAAATTATGTTGTTATAGTCAATGTATTTTTATTTATTTATTGACAGGAGTTTGATTCTTATATAGGCTGTACACTGTGAAACAGTAAAAAATAATTTTAAATATGACTTTGAAATTAATTACAAAAGTCAACAATCTTATTATAACAATCAGGTAATATAAGAAAATACTAATACTAATATTAATCCTATTATTACTAATAACAATATTAAATTGCGGAAATTTTGCAACCACCACAATTTGTGTTTTTTGTAGTGGGAAAATGTAAGTCTTTATTTATATATATATATTTTTGTAGTGTTTTTTTGCAACCTTTATATTTAATCATATTCAATTTTAGCTTATCAGGAGTACGGAAGTTTCTTAGAAGAAATCAACACTTGAGCAGCCGCCATCTTAGTTGTTCAAAACTATTTTTATATTTTAACATAACTCTGTCTGGTGTGACTTACAGGCAATACCTTCGAGCAAGGTGCTTGTGGGAAATGAAAAGATATTGGAGGAAAGAACAAAGGCTAATCCGGCTGCTTTTGCTCCTCCCATCAGTGTGTCCTACATTTGAAAGGTAAGTGACTAAGTGGTATAATGGGAAACAAAAATGATTACAAACAAGAAGAGCAACTTAATATTAGGTAAGTCTCCACTCCATCAAGGTTAACTTCGATCAACACCCTGAAATCCAAAGTGTGCAATTGAGTGTAGTCAACCTGTGATAATGGACTGACATGGATGCCATTAATATGTACACAATTTAAATTTTCTTTCTTAGAATAACCAGTGATTCTTTTTTCAACTTAAAGGAAGCTGATAAAAAAATTGAGCCTCGCAGTTAAATGACTGTATTAAGTCATTAATGAGCATACACAAATACCATGACTGGATGAAACCAATGGGTCTTGGATTTTCCATATTTCCCCTGCCTTTTCCTAGTTTAGCTTCAGGAATTTATGCTAGGACAAATATGGTAATTTGATTGTTATACAGAAAACCAAGCTGCACAATAATTTTGCTGCTAGACCATTTTCTGCTACGTAACACTGCCAATCTCGTACTGAACGAAATTAAAGAGTAGCAACAAAATGCATCAGATGCAGAAGATTTATGGAAAATTTAGCTCACACATACTTTGATTCACTTTGGAACTCAAGGATTCTAATCGATATTACAGCACATCATTGGATGAGTCTGAATTCAGGCTAATATCGCCAATGACGTCCTAGCCCAAGTTTTTTCTTCACATGCTATCTTCATATCTTCTATCCAAAACTTGAGTTAATCATGAATAGGTGTATGGGTAAGAAAGTGAGTGGTGAAGAAGGTACACATTGAAATAGTTCAGATATCACTTTTATTCTTCGGAACATATTTATAAGTTACAAAGATTGCAAAGGAAAAACATAACAGGTTCAGTTGCCGCAACACAGGCAACACGAAACAATCTATCTGAACTCACTCAGAAAACTAGAGAGTGGACTAATTCATCAAAAAAAAAAAAATGACTTCAGGAGTGCAGGGTATTTTACTACAAAACGTAGACAAGAAAGAGCACGAAGTGACTGACAACGAAAAGATTATTGAAAGCAAGCCTTGCAAGGCGCTCCTCGCTTCTGAATCTGAGCCACTAGATCCTCCTGAACCACTCGGTGGCACTGTTTGAACACAATCAGAGACAAACAAGAGAGCACATCATTAGCTGTCTGTCAGCAATGTCATTAATTTTGATACAAACAAGAAATTTAAATCATTAATTGCACTAACCAGCACAAGTGTTCTCTGTTACAAGCTCGGCCGAGATATTGCGGGAGCTATAACCATATAGGCACAGGTCGTGCGATTGCATGAATCTGTAGAGGAGGTGGTGTTGCCAATGAAGACGTTACTTGAGCATTCCGTAGAGGGACAAACGGACCAGTTGGTTGGTTTCAGTTGGGATGGCTCGCATTGTAATCTAAACAACACAAACCAAATACGGATTGGTTAAAACTAATGACATCACCAGAGGAACACAATTAAACGGTATTAATATTAATATATGTGAACAACAAAGGGAGGCACTCACATGTAATTGTTACTGGAGTCGCACTTGCATTTGACGCATTCATTGGCAGTATAGGCGTAGGTAGCATTTGCGACAAGCAACGGAAAGTCCAATGAGTCATTTTCACATTCGAGGAGCAAGCTGCCACAACCAACAAATTCAATCACTCCTACATATTCATACATATCTATCATATATGTCACTCCGCGATTACACAAAGCCCCGACGCTGCTCTGATTGGATTATGCCAAACATTTTTATTTTTTTTTTGTCAAGAGATTATTCAAATGTAAGGTATTTAAAATAATCATATTCTGACGTATGATAATTTTATTAAAAATTAAGGCGTTTTTTTTGTTACCAAAAAATTAAGGCATTTCTTTTTGTTATCAAAAAATTAAGGCGTTTTTTCATAAACACTTGAAAGGTAAAATGAATGGAGTTTCTCGTTAAAATCAATTTATGTCCTTTTTGAATAAATTTTTAATAAACGCTTATAGGAAAAGAAAAAAAATAAAAATGAATTATTTTTTTAATAAGTTAAAATTAACTTATTTATATAAATTCTCTCATTTAACTTCTCTAAATACTAAATACATAATTTGATTTTGAAGTGCATAATTTAATTTTAACATATAAAAAAACTCAATTCATTTATCATTTATTTTCTTTTCTATAAGTATTTATAGAAAATTTATCCAGAGAGAACTTTATACACTTACCTTTTATAAAAAGTCTCTCATTTAAACTATTCTAAAAGTTGAGGTTCATAAGATCATTTTATGACTGTCAAAAAAAAGTTTATTTTATAGTAAAAACTCAATTTATTTTACTTTCTTTTACAAATACAGAAAAATTTATTCCAACAAACCTAAAAATAATACTATTTCTGTTCTTTTTTATCTGTCATTTAAATATTTTATACACAAATTAAGAAATGTAATAAATTTTCTTGTTTTCCATAAAATAGTTTTGAAATTTCTTATTATACTCTTTCTTGTTTCCACAATAAAAATATATTAATTGTAAATATGTAAATTAATTAAAAATTAAATAAGACAAGATTATAATTGACAAATAAGTAATTAATATTACCTTAAATTTTAAAAATAACAGATAAATAAAAACAAAAATTTCTAAAAACCGTCTAGTAGTAATAAATCCTTATGCCTCGTTTTCATCCTAATTCTCCTAATCAGTTTTATTTTTAAGTATAGTATTTGAAAATGAAAGGAAGTGAATTGAATTGACAGACGGTACCTCGGAGGGGAACATCGAGAACCTGACCGGCTTGAAGGGATTTGGGGTCGGCAATCCCATTGAGGGTGAGGAGTATCTGCTGGGGTGGTGCCATACTGTTCAGCAATGCCTCCACGGTGCTCCCTGCCGCGACCAGGAGCGCATAGTGCACCACACTGATCCCACCCACCTCGTCGCAGCTACACGGCAGGGGAATGTAAAGCGTATCCCGGTGTGATGTTTGTTCGCGTCAGGCAACTTATTCGCCACCTGGATCTGCGGGTACTTCACCAAACCCGCGAAGGTGGTGGTCGCTATGTCGTACAGCGTGTCCCCCTTTTTGATCTTGTAGAGCGGAACCCCGTTCGAGAGCCCCGTGCCGTTGCTGCACGCGCACGGGAACGGCACCTTCACAACCTCGTTGGGACCCACCTTGTGGCTCTTTGGTGTTGCTGGGAAGGTTGTTCGCGCCCACGATGTCCAGGAGGTGCTTCACGTTGAAGAGGCTTTGATGTCGCCCAGCGTCGTGCCGTTTGGCTTCGAGTAGCTTATCAGAGCGCGACACGTGGCGTTGGTCGCGCTGCACTTGAACCTGGCCTCGGGCTGGGCCTGTGCGAAGCCCACGCCCGCTACCACCGTGATTGCTACTACCGCTACCACTTTGGATAACCAAGCAAACCCTCTACCCGCCGCACCCATTTTGTCTTCTTGTCTTCTCTTGTGAGTGAAGTGAAGGATGCTAGAGAGAGAGAGGGGCTTTTGGAATTTTTATAGTGTCTCTCTGCCTCCGGAGGGCAGCGTCTGACTCGGTGAGTCGTCGGTGTGAACTGATTTATGAAATACGATTCTGGTTTTGGGCGTCTCTCTTTGGTTTGAACACAGACGCCAACCGTGTCGTGCGGGCAGAAGTGATAATTAGGATGGCAAAAAAATTCGCGCCCGCGAATATTTGCGGATAAAATTTGCTACAGGTAAAAAATGGATAACTTAAATGGACCTGTAAATATTTTAAACGGGTATATCCGCTACCCGTTTATAAACGGGGCGGGTACGAGTATCATTGTACCCGTACCTGCGGATATCCATTACCGGTAATTATATATTTAGTTAAATATCTTTATATATTAATATAAATAAAATTACATAAATTTATCCAAAATTTTTAAAACGATTGTTTATTATGAAAAAAATCTTATACAATTATATTACAAGAGAAAAAGAACATAAATTTGTGAGCATTTAAACTTTTTTTTTTTTAAGAAAATTGTTAAAATAATTAAAAGTTATTTCAAAGTGATTATTTTAAACAACTCTTTAATTTATAGATTCAAATTTATAAATTTAAAGTGATATTTATAGTATTTTATGATTGTCTACAACATATAAAAAAATTTGTTATTTTTTTATTTTTGAAAGTATATGTGGATATTTACAAATACCCGTGAATATTAAAAATATTCCCAGGTATCTGTTTTACGGATACCCGTGTAAGTAACGGGACAGGTACAGGTACAAATTTTGTTTGGCAAGACGGGTAGCTACTACCCGTACCTGTCCTGTCCAATTGACATCCCTAGTGATAATTAATAATATAATAATGATAATAGTTTTAAAAAAAAATTAAGCGGAAGGGTACCACTGGCTTTTGATTGTGGGAGGAAGCTAAATAGTCTCTTATTTTCAAACAACACAGCTTATTTAATCACCAATGCAAGTTGTTTTATGTATTTTTGGGTCCTAACGGCTTAACTTGTGGATAGATCCTGGAAATTGCACAATTATTGCTCAGAACATTACGCTACATTACTGTTACTTTGACTTTTCTTCATCATCTAATGTCCATGCGCCTCTCTCTCAACCCCCACTACACTTACCGTGCGTGCGAGAGGTTAAATTTTCACTTACGGGTTTTAAAAAGAGAAAAGGAAGTACAAAATAAATTTATTTGAATCTTTAAGAAAAGAAAATAATAAGTATAAAGACATGTTAACTTTAGAAAAGTCAAATTCAAGCATGGTGCCGCCCCCAGCTCATCCCTTTGCTGACTTGTATACCACGTGGGGTTGATTGACTAGCAGGAATCGTTGTGAGTTTTCCTCTCTTTATATACATAGTCTACAGTTTCGAAAAATTTACACTGTAAGAATGAAAATTGAAGGACCTCCTTGCGTTGTTTCAGAATAGGAAGGGTATTTACCATTTGTAAAGATCGTTTAGAAATCTCATCAAATGGTTTAGTTAAGTAATGAATTGAGGTTATATTTCAAATTTGTACCAGGAGAGGAGAAAGTTGAAACAGAAAGGTCGTGCTTTGTGTCTGCCGCATTTTTTTTTTTTGTTTATTTTATAAAATCATTGATGGTTTTTTATGTGAGTTATTGGTTAGAGAAATTGAAATGGATAAATATAAAGTAAAGCACGTATGATTGTGGACCAGGGATGATAATTTTTTATTTTTTATTTTTTATTAAGATTTGGAATTTATTCAAATCGCCTCTAGAAAAATATTCACGAGATAAGGACGTAACTGGAGTCATGTGTTGCTCAAACACGTCTTCACAGTCGGGGACTTCTTAGTCACGTAAGAACGAAAGACGACCGAAAACAAAAATAGAATAAAAGAAAATTAGTATGAAACGAGTATGATAGACAACATACGCAAAAGTCATATTCGAGTTGTATTGAAATTAATATTCTCTGTCTATTACAAGCCATGAGTATGCCATATGAAATTTTAAGGTTTAATTGTGCTTTGTGCCACTAATTTTTGATAACTTTATGAATTTTGTTATTCAACTATTTTAATTATACATTTTGTTATCCAACTTTTAAAATTCGTTTATTTTGTCATTTAATTATTTTACTTGCACATTTTGTCACTTAACTTTCAAAATTTGTGTATTTTGTCACTCCAATTGTTGATTGTCTAAAAGGGGGTGGCAAAATGTGTGAATTTTGAAAGTTAAGTGACAAAATGTACAAGTAAAATAATTGGATAACAAAATACGTGAATTTTAAAAGTTAAATGACAAAATGTATAATTTAAATAGTTGGATGGTAAAATTTACAAAATCATCAAAGATGGGTGAAAAAATGTGCAAGCCAAATTTCAATTACAATATACTAAAATAAGAACGCGAAAAATCAATACGAATCACTCGTCAGAAAAAAAATACATGAATAGAACAATTCCAAATTCCTGGATTCTCCTTGAACACGAATTGTCAGAGACGTTAACAATGTTCATGAAAAGTTCCTCAGCATTCACGCTGCTTTTACTTTCCTTGCTATGCCATAGCCCTGTTGGTCAACTAAAAAAATCTGGAAAATAGCCACAGTTAATATCTTGCCGAACATGTTAAAAGACCATGCCGAATGATGAGTTGATGTCGTAGAATGTTCATTACCCTGTGTAAGGATGGAAATCTACTCAACGGGTGCGTGCAAAAAATACCTGTAACAGATAGGCTAAATATTCACTCAATAGAAATTTGTAGTTTAAGATTAAACATATAATAATTTTATTTAAATAGTATGTTATTAATGTGACCTAGACATACAGCTGACATAGACGATTACATCAACAAATTAATGGTGACTGTGATGCTGATGTAGCCATCATTTAACAGAAAAGTTAAACAGAATTTAGCACAGAAATCTAATTAAAATATTTTTAATATTTGAGGGACTTTATTTAAGAAAAAAAATTCTAGGGACTAAGAACAAATTTTTTCATATTTTTTAAGACTAAAACATATTTAACCCATATATATATATTAAAGATGAAATATCTCATATATAATATTGAAAAGATAAGTTTTAGTGATTATTATAATATTAAAGATCTCAATTTATTTTTAAAAATAAAGGTATTGTAAAAAATACAAACAAAAATTAAAAATTAATTTATATGCATTGTTAGCACAAAATATTTTTACATATATGTTCAATAAAAATTTACCTTATTGCAATATCATATTAATAAATATAGGATAATCATTTTTATTAGATGTCTCTGTAAAAAAGTTTTGTACTGACATTGTATATAAATTAAATTTCAAAAATAATTGATTATCCACTAAAAATATTAAATTATATAAAAAGATTATATTCTTTTTCAATTGCATGTATTGCTTCTAAAATGTTATTAACAATACTTATAATTTTGTTATTGTGAGTGTAGTTTTTTTTAAATTAAAATTATTCAAAATTTATTTGATATTAACTATGTTAAAAAATAGATTGAATGAATTTATCTTTTTATATATTAATAGTGAAATGTTAGAAATACTTAATTATAAAACTTTGATCAATAATTTTGTAGTTGATAAAAATAAAATAAAATAATTTTTGATAAACTATATTAAATTAAATACTAAATATAAATTTTGCCTAAAACTTTAGAATTTTTTGTCATCGCTCTGCACATAAGGAATGTGCGGGTAGCAAGTGCGAGTACAAGTATATATGTTCCTAAAAGATATGGAGATGCGGATTAAAGTTACTACCCACTAGGTATGGGTATTTTTTCAAACACAGGTATGGGAACAAATACTGTAGTACCTTACCCAGACCCTACTCATTGTCATCCCTAATCCTATGTTTGTTTAATCTTCTTATATTATTATCATTATATTTGTTATTATTATATTTATATTATTAGTATATTCATGGTTATTATTACTATCATTAGTTCATTGGTATTATAAAAAAATTTGGGCTAATTATTATTTTATTTGTTCTTGTTTCAAATTATTCCATGCTGTAGTCTCTCTTCATACAAATTTAGCGCTTTCTTTTCTAATCTATGAGTGTGTTTGGTAAACCACTCTAGTAGCTTATAAGTTATTTTGACTAACTTATAAGGTAGTTTGACCAAAATAAGATTATTTGGTATACAGACTTATTTTAGTAGCTTCTAACTTATTTCCATAAGCTACTTTAACAAGCTTATTAAAATAACCTAGCTTATAAACTACTAGATTTTTTTGTTTTTTATTTTTATCCTCGTAACCTTTTTTTTTTCAATTTAGAAATCAAATAACTAAATATATTCTTTATGTCATTTTACATTTATCAGCTAATTTATTAGTTAATCTTACCAAACACTTTTAATTCAATTAGCTAAATTATAAGCTCTTAATTTTTTAGCTCTTAACTTATAACTTATAAGCTTCAGCTAGCCTATAAGATAGTTTTGCCAAACACACTGTATGCAATTTTAGAAAAAATTTTCATATATTATGAGCTCTCTTGATGTTATATAGTTTATATCCCATACATTTATATTTTTATTTTAAGACTTGGATTATTTTTTATTATACATATGTATTTATCAATTTCGTATATTATTATATCTTTTATATTATATCATACTTTTTATTCTATTATATTATATTATTATTATTATTTTATTAGGGTCTTGCAACCAGTGCTCTAAGGACACTAGTTAAATAATCAAAAGTAAACAGTTTTTATTTGGAAATATGTTAGTGCATTCCTTTGTAATTTCTAATACAACTCCAACACAATTTTCAATAAAAGTTTTCTACTTTTGATTCCTTAACCAATTGTTTGAATTAAATTTATAAGAGGGTGCTTATTAGCCCAACGTATTGGGACAGCTAGAAGAATAGAGGCCCTTAAAGATTGAATGATTAAATTGTCTTTTGTTTCTACAGCCCAGAAGTATAAACACATTTGGGCTTTTGTTCCTTCATAGTGTTTTTAGTGATCTAAACTTTCTTGGTTTGTGTAGAGTCTATTAGGTTTATAGAGTTGTAGTGGGTTCTTATAAACAAATTGGATTTATTATATATTTTTTGGGGGAATTTATTTGCACGCTTCTTTTTTCTCTTCGCATCTCGTTCGTTTTTGCACTTATTTTGATAAAAATACTTGCTTAAAAATTAATTTCCAAAATGTATTTTCAAAAAATTGTGACCCAACATTGTTTCGATACCACGGAGACTAGTTTTCATAATATAGTTTAACTAATTACAGAAATTAATTTCTGTAGTGTAGTTATGTTTTAAAATATTACTGAAACAAGTTTTAATAATGTAGTTAACTTACATTACAAAAATTAGTTTCCGTAATGTAGTTATATTTTAATAGATTATCGAAACTAGTTTTCATAAGTAACTTAATTTAGTTAATTTTCATGTTATACGTTTAATTTTTGTTTTTTTTTTTTTGTTAAATAACTTTATAAGTTGAATAACTTGATCAATAAAATATGAGATGAAAATATTAGTCAAATAAAATAAGTCAACATAGTTATTTTTGTTACATACGGAAAGTAGTTTTCGTAAAATCTGCAAAAAAGAATGGTGTTTACTGGAGACGACAACATAGTCAAAAACCGAGAATCCGTGAGTGAGATGGCCTTTGAGATAAGGAAATGAAGAAAAATGAGAATAATGGGTGTGTGATTAGACAGATGAGGGAGGAGGGGGAGGGAACACGAGGGGAGAGGTGAAATTGGGGAGGGAAAGGGAAGAAAATTTTTAGAAGTGAAGGAGGTAGTTTTGGTATTTCGAAATGTACAAATAAAAAATGGAGAGATTGTAAAGTGAAAAAGAGAAAATGTGAAAAGAAAGGGCCTTTATTTCGCAATTTCCTCAATCCAGGATTGTAGGCGCAAACGGCGTGGTTGTAGCCAAGTGTTATTTTCTTAACCAACTCACTTTTGTGAAGCCCAACTTC